>QVIK01000204.1:0-72232 GCA_003957845.1 Oidium heveae
CAGTCTTCGAATTACTTCACGCTTTGAAAGCATCTGCTATATCAACAACCGCTAATATTCTAAATGAAACCATTCGTGCCGATATCTTGATAGGAAGGCCGCTACAGCCTTTTTCCCGTGTAATTGAACATGTACGACAAGTAATACGAACAAATAATCTTCTCACATCTCCCACTAACCGAGGAACTGCATTTGCAACATTCAACGATGAACCCATTGATACTTCAAAAGATTTGTCTGACGAAAAACAGAAACCAGCAAAATCAGAGAACAATAAAGAGAGGAAGTCAGATAATAAAAATAGTAAGAAAAAGTGCGTATGTGGCAACACTCACAGCTACAACACCTGCTATTATTTGAATCCCGAAAAATGACCAAAGGAATGGAGACTTAAGCGAGAAGGGGTAGAATCTTTAAAAAATGCAAAAGTTAATCCAAAAAATAAATGGTTAAAATCGGCGATAGAAAACTATATCAATGAATCTGACAAATTTAATGGATCCGATAAAGATGAACTTTCAAGTAATACCGAAGTAGAAAATTTACATGAGGTTTTTGCTCTATCCTCACACACAAGATCTCACTCACCTCTACAATCTTCTCTTCCACCATTAATTCCAGAAGTTGATATACGAGCCTCATTCATTTACGATACGGGCGCAGATATTAATGCCTGTAATGACCTGTTACATTTTACTACCATCACATACTTTGAGAATCCGGAAAAAATAAATACTGGCGACTCTTCAACTGAAGTCCTCGGAAATGGTAGAATTAAGCTCACACTTACTGGACCAAACAAACAACCATTCACCATCATTATAACGAATGTTGCTTACATACCTGGTATGCATACAAATATAATTGCAGCCTCCAGTTTAGAACGAAAAGGTGTTTATTTAGACGGTCGCAGAAATATTTTAATGCGTGATAACAAATGCTTTGCAAATTTATTCGAACATGGTGGACATCTTCTCCTTACGAAAGGGAAATCTAGCCGTATAGCTATGCAGCTCACAACATCTGGACGCCCTGACTGGCATCGCCGTCTAGCTCATCCAGGTCCTTATGTACTTAAACATATAAAGTCTTCCTGCAACGGTGTAAACGAAGTATCCATGGATATCAAAAACACAGCAGATTGTGAGATATGCGCTTTAACAAAATCTCATCAACAAATCTCTCGCCAACCTCGTTTAGTTGAGCCCAAACCGTATCATACTGTTCATTTTGATTTAACCGAACTATCAACTGGCTTTAATCATGACAAATGGCTAGCACATTTTACATGCCAGTACACACAAATATCTCACGGCTATACAATTTCGAGCCGTTCTAAACTTCCTTCGACTTTCAATACTTTTATTGCCTATGTGTGAGTTCAGTTTCAAGCACAAGTCTGCCAAATACAAATGGATAATGAGGCACTTAAAGAATCATTTAAGGAAACACTTAACAATAGAGGGATCATAATTTTAACATCACCTCCGTATACACCCCAATCTAACGGTGTTGCCGAACGTGCTAGGGGGGTTATAATGGCTCGCACTCGGGCGATAGCACTGGGCGCAAATCTTCCTGAAAAGCTATGGCCTGAATTATCTTTGCTTGCAATTTATATTCTCAATCGCACTCCACGTTTACAACTTGAAAATCAAACACCATTTCAGAAGCTATTTTGAAGAAAACCTGATATATCACACTTTCGTATACCAGGAAGTCGTGCATATGTTCATATTAAAATTTTGCCTAAACGTGAAAAATTGAGTGCACGCGCATACATCGGATATCTTGTTGGTTACGACAGCACAAATATCTTTAAAATTTGGTGCCCTTCGTTAAATCGTGTAGTTAGAGCTCGCGGTGTCATTTTTGATGAAACTAAATTCTATAAGGAAAACGATGAAAATGTTCAACTCACAGAGAAAGAAGCTGAATTAATAGAAATACCTGAAGTTGAAACTTCGTACGAAGAACTATCATCCTCAGTGACTGCTTACTTAGAACAATTAAATTCAAATTCTCTTTACGATGATGTTTTATCAACTTTTACTCCACGACATCAAAACAACATCCAATTTCAAGCACATCAACAACTAGTAACCCCTGATGCTACACCTGAGCCTCAGATAAGAATTAAATTTCATCTAAACTCAAGAGAGCTTTCAAAATTAGACCCTATGAATACAAATATTCTTTCACACACGCGCTCACGAAAAAAGCAGGCCTAATATATTTCATCTGCCTCACTAGCTTTCTGGAATGGCGTCAATTATCGAAAGAACACACCATCAGTACCCATGGTTTTTAGCACAACAAAAGTCTTAAATGAAGAAAAACACCGAAACAACCTACCAGCTCCTCCAAATCACTGGCATGATGCTATGAAACATTTATATAAAGATGACTGGATCACAGCAGCTCAAATAGAATATACCTCTCTTTGGAATAAAAATACATTTACACCCGTTAGAGTGACAAATCTTTCTCGAGATACCTTTGTTCTTCCGAACCGATGGGTTTTCACCTATAAATTTGATGAGGGAGGATTCATTAAAAAATTTAAAGCTCGCCTTGTGGTACGTGGTGATCTTCAGGAGACGACACGAGAAGACGTTTACGCAGCTACTTTTGCTATGAAATCTTTTAGGATGTTAATTGCTATAGCAAATCACTTCGATCTTGAAATACACCAATTTGATGCACTAAATGCATTTATTAATGCTGATTTAAAAAAGGAAACTTATATTCGATACCCACAAGGATTTCCACGTCCTGGATATGTATTACGCCTGAATAAGGCACTTTATGGACTTCGTGAATCGCCGCAACTTTGGTGGAATACTCTTAAGCAACATTTACAAAATCTAAGTTTATCTCCAGTTCCCGAAGAACTATGTATTTTCCTAAATAATTATATAATTGTCTTTTTTTTCGTTGATGATATTGCAGTTATTTTTCACAAGAAACATCAAGGAAAATTTGAACAGTTCAAGACACAATTAATGTCTCAAATAGACTTGCGATATATAGGTGAATTGCAATGGTTCCTAGGAATTTCAATAGTTCGTAATCGAAACGAGAGAAAACTAATGCTCAATCAATCCGACTATATTTCCAAAATAGCTACACGCTTTGGTGTTGAAAAATGCACTCGTCATTATCCTACATCACTTCCACCATATGAAGTATTTACTTTAAACATAGATGATACAACCAATTCCTCGCGGCAATTATACCAACAAAAAATTGGATCGCTACAATATGCAGCAACTACTACACGTCCCGATATCGCTTATGCAGCAGCACGTCTTGCTCGATATCTCCAAAATCCGTCACAACGTCATCACCTACTCGCCGATCAAGTATTAACATACTTATATCAAACACGAAATACTAGTCTCGTTTTCAATATGCATAATAATGACGATATTCCAGTTTTTTCGGCATACTCAGACGCAGCATTCGCTGATGAACATGCTGATCGTAAATCCACACAAGGATATTTATTTAAGCTCTTCGGTACACCAATTGACTGGGGAAGTACAAAACAGCACTTTGTTACGACATCCACAACTGAAGCAGAACTTTATGCATTATCGCATACAACCGCTCGTTTGTATGAATGGATTCGTATTCTCAAGGGGATAAATCTTGCACTCACTCACACAGAGATTTCAATTTATTGTGATAACACACAAACCATGCGACTTATTAAAAATGAACAGCCACGACTACAAACAAAATTGCGTCATGTTGATATTCATCATCATTGGCTCCGACAAGAACATCAGAAAGGCAAGTTAAACCTCGAGTGGGTAGGCTCAAAATCGCAACAAGCAGATGGATTCACGAAACCACTTACTGCTGATCGACACAAATCTTTTACGTAGTTCTTAAATTTGGAATCAAATAATTACAAATAATAATCTAGTAATAAACTTGTTAATTCATTATTCACAGATAAATGTGTTGTCGAATCTGGGGGGGTATGTTGAACTAGGCCAGATTCAGTTAAATATAACACGACTAGTGTAGCATGCAGTGGATATGCTAACAGGGTATTGTTTACTGTAACAACTAGTCGTGAAAGAATGAATCTTGAGATAAAGAACCACAAAGGAAAGTAAATAGCAGAAGCTCAACTTTGATGGAAACACATAAATCCAAGGTAATTCTTTGTTACTAGAATGGCAATATTGATTGTATATAGGTTTTTGTAATGTATTTAGAATAGAGGTTTTTGAACAGGTCGAGCATAGCGATTTCATAGAAAAATATATCAAATATATCATCATATTCAATTATCAATTACCAATTTTTATCAAAACAGTCTTAGTGCGACTATAAGTGCAATCAAGAATCTTTATAAACAAAAGAATCTAACACTTTGCTGACCTTAGATTGTTGATCTTAGGTAATCGAATCGCAAATAACAGCCTCGAGATCTCCATTTACATTGGATATATCCTAAGTCATATATACTTCAGCTCTTACTGGAGAAGAGACTGGGAAAGAAAGATTTGCTGCGATGGACATTCAAAATCACTACTGTGACCAAAACCCTGAGTTTAAATAATTGGATCGAGATAAAATAATGAATGTCGAAAAGCCTGCTATCGTGCGGGCAAGAGGCCGGCCAAGTGGCTCGCGCAACAAAAAGAAGCAAAATACCTTTGATAATAGCACTCATCGTGAGCCCTCTACGTTCGAGTTAGCCCAGGCTTCTCAACCGGCAAGCAGTCCTAATGGACGAAGAATAAAAACTCAGTATTCAAGTCGAGGTGGTAAAGTACAAGGAGTTCCTGAGAATATATTGTTTATATTCCGGATCTTGATACTCTTACACTGGGTAGGGTATATGTGAAGTATAGAAATTATTGAATTCATAACCTCAACATCTGTAAACTGGAGGATGACTAATCTCGAATTTGCTGCTGGTCATTTTAGGGACCTTGGTGTTGGTGAGAGAGTGATACAGGAGAAGCTTCAGAAAAGAGCCTTTGAGCGCCATCCAGCATATGAGGAGCCTCCATCATCACAAGAAACCATGAGAAAGCATAGAGAATAAGTAGAATCTCATGTACATTGGACTTTGGAAGATTGGTCATCAATCCATTGGACCAACGAAACTTGGGTGAAGGATGGGCAACATTCAAAAAAGTGGGTGTCTAGGAAGGTCTGTAGCATTTTGTTTCTTGACTTCAAATTTACCGGTGGACTACAGTGGACTAATTATCTTATTTAGAACAATGAAGAGTACCAAATTAATCGCGTAGAATTCAAAACTAGCAAAAGAAATGGATGAATGTTCTGGGGTAGCTTTGCAGGAGTAGAGAAGGGACCTTGTTTGTTTTGGGAGAAGGAGTGGGGCTCCATAGACTCCGAGAAGTACTGTGAGAAAATAGTCCCTCTCATAGACGGGATGGTGTTTATGAAGCCCTGGCTTTCTGTCATGCAGGATAATGCTCCTACACATGCGTATGAAAATACGATGAAAGAGATGCAAGAAAGATCAACAATTCCAATCGATTTGCCTCCAAACTCTCATGATCTTAACCTCATCAAAGCTGTCTGGGGCTGTATGAAAGACTACATCCAGCGGAATCATCCAAATCTGTATGGTGGGAGACAGCGGACGCACAATTCACCTTCGAATAATTGTTACGGAGGCATGGCATTCCGTGTCTGCTGAATTTCTTATAAGACTACTCGAAGGATTGCCTGCCAGGTGTCAGACGGTAATAGATGCTGGTGGAGGTCCAACCAGATATTGACCTCTTTAAAACTCAGATAAATACTTTGAATCTTAGTGATTAGATGAAGAAGTGTACATGAATTAGTTTTTATATGTAATTTTCCTTATGTTAGAAGCTAGATAGTTATGTGGAAAACAAAATAGAGCTGTTACATTAAATTTTATGCTGTCAATCATTATACAGATTAAGCTTAGTTTGAAGAATGAAGGGGGGTTGGAACATTGGCGACTGATATATTTGCACTCCATGGCCTTGTAGTTATTTCTGTATTTCCTAAAAGCGTAGGCGGTCAAGTAGGCCGAGTATTCGATCCCCTGTTAAAGTACACTCACTGCTGTACTTGGCGTTCTTTTGTGCAAATCCAGTGTATTAGCAGAATATTTTAAGCAATAATTATGAGCAAACTAGTACTAATTGAGGTCTTTAGCCGGTAGCAATACTATTATTTTCAAAACGTTACTGCCTATACCCGTGGGACTTCCCACCCTTCGCTGTCGCTCGGGGTGGGGGAAAGCAACTGTAATGATACCCATGTCCATGTCATACTAACCTGAATAGGTAAAGGTAAACACTCAATCCATGAAGACGCCAATCAGCCTGTCAAGTTATCGGTTTAAAGCGACATATAGAGGTGTGTGTCTGCAGGCTTTCGCTTAAAGCATCACTCTTACTTAACATGAGTTGATCACCTTGCTGCAGTTTTAACACCCAATATTTTAGGTAGCAATTTATCGTAGGCCGGATTTAGAGAAATATTTGTACCAAGGCAGTATCCTGATTTGCAGGATTGAAGCAGGGCCATGGGGGGGCAAATGCATCATCCGCCGGAACATTCGGTTGTATGAAAGTCACCAAATATTTTTTTTAAAAACATTCATAAAAGCAATTCATAAACTCCATTTCAATGTAGATCATGCCTAGATAGGCTTAGCGGTAACATAAAAAACCCATATCAGCCCCACAGGGTAGGAATATAACCGTGGTATTAGGCTATACGAAATTATGCACAAGCATCACAGGGATATAGGCTCTGAATATTCAACACCATAACAATACGGATGTAGATCTTCGTAATAGATGGAGACAAAAGATGAGTAAAGGGGGATCTCGGACAAGAAAATAGCAAGTATATGTGTAATGAATCCGTCTCTCTCAGGTCTTTAGAATGAATGTATTATCGATTTGCAAGATATACTCTTTTGAAGATATTTCACCTTAATCCGTCAAACGTAAGGTTAGAAATGTGCGAAGACGGGAAATTAAATTTTTATGATAAGTAATGAGCCTCATAATCTTCTTCAATGAAAAATGTCCTAATTCGCAAGTTGCTTAGTCTAGCCCCGATCCTCAATAAGGTTTAACGCTGGTTGGTGGGTTCGATTTTTTCGATTTGTAGGTTACGTAATTAGGCTTGGGTTAAAGAGATTTTCAAAGTTACACCTATAAAATTATACACACTATTCAAGTAGGCTCTCATTGGTTGGGTAATCACTCGCAAATTAGTTCAGGTGCATGATTTAAGCGAAAGTGGTCGGCAGGTGGCTGATCGGACTCGACTGATTCAAGGAATCTAAGCTTTCTAGAAACCTAGTAATACGAGGATTGACTGAATTAATGTCCTTAATATTTCCTAAAGTCTAAAAAGACACTGATAATAATTTAGCGTCGAAACTAACCTTCTAGCGTCTATTCATCTATATCTAAACACATTTATACCCCCCGACCAAGCCGTCAATAATTATATTGAAGTTTCAGAGTTCTAGAAATAATAAGCACAATGATAGTATCTCGAGTTGGTGCTCGAGAGCACAAAGGCTAGCATTGCCATATGATGTGTAAATGTAGAACAACTTGAGCCAATTAGAATCACTAATTTTGGCTCCATTTACGACTCTGATCCAGGACTTTAATTAGTTAGTCTCGGGTCGCTATTGGGTGAATGAATTACGCGAGCTCTACGACATAGCAATAATCATTAATATGCTGATATTTAAAGTAAATTTATGATGCTATGGCAGACTCGGGAAATAGAAAGTAGGTTTTTCAGTGTCTTAAAAGCATCATTTGAATAGCTTTAAATGACGACAACAAATCCTTAGAAACTTAATCTTGGAGGGCTAACATCATCACTTAGAAAGGACGCAGCTCCAACTAATCCAAGAGGGATTCCCTATGCTCCATTTGTTGATAAAGTCGAAGATTATGTATCGTCGCGTGCCGATGTTGAGCAGACTCTTAAGAACTTCCAGGAAATGATTGCGTATTAAAATCCGAGGATAGCTCTGAATTAACATAAGCTTAATATCTATTGTATAGGAAGTATCAGTATATGGAAGCAAATCAGCAGAGACGTGCAACAGGTCTAAAAGACAAAATGCCAGACATCCAAAAGACTCTTGAAACTGTGCGCTTTCTAAAAACAAGAAAGGTGGGGATTTGGTTCTAGATCATTTTTATCTAGCTGATCAGTCATTGATATATCATCCAAATTAGTCTGATGCGAAGCCAATTGAAGCTACATTTGAGCTTAATGATACACTGTATGCGAAAGCAAATGTGCCGTATACAGAAGATGTCTACTTGTGGTTAGGGGTAAAATATCTCTTTATTTCTAGTTGTTCTTTGAACAACTTCATTCATGATAGCTAAGAAATTGCACCTAGGCAAATGTAATGCTGTCTTATCCTATCAATGAAGCTGAAGAGCTATTGATCTCAAAACTTTCAGCCGCTAAGCTTAGCCTGGAGAACTGCGAAGAAGATCTAGACTTTCTGAGAGAACAAATCACTGTCCGTATTAGTGCACCTAGCATTTCATCTCCTATAAATCGATTGGATCAGGAAGCTAATCGAATATAGACAATGGAAGTCGCTACAGCGAGGGTATATAATTGGGATGTGACTATGAAGAGAAAAGAGCAAAATGAAAGGGAAGATAGTGACGGAATCAGTAACAAAACACCTAATGGCTGACAACAGAGTATTAACGTTAGACGAATCCCTGAAAAATTATAATATTCCAGCCATAGTGAAGTGAGCATTTTTTATGTAGAATTAATCCCAACATTATAAACTATCGTAGGGAAGGCGATTTACACCTACCGGTGTAGCATGTAGCAGGAGATAATGCAAATTTCGTAACCTGTGTTATCTTGAGTGTGGACCATCATCCACCAAGCCCCTACAGAATCACTAAATTTTAATACCTTCTACACGCTGCCCTAATTTATCTTACACAAACTAATATCAATTTACCTAAATTATGACTTCCGAAGAACAGTCTGGAAAATTTGACCCAAAATACGATTGCTATGATTATCCTACAACCTCCATCAACACCCAGAGCGGTCACCCAGGCCATACAACTCCAGAACAAGATGCTAAAGTGCATCAATTACGAAAAAGACTTTTGCAAAGTGGATACACCGAAAGAGTTGATACCTTGACTCTCGTATGTCCAAATCTCCTTCACCCTGATTTTATTGGTCTTTATGACCAACTCATAGTTTAGCTTCGCTTTCTCCGAGCTCGTAAATTCGATGTAGCACAGGCCGAGAAGATGTAAGTCTTGGGATCTAGTCACTCAAAAGAACAGAGAATTGAAAGAAGTGAATGGAACGAGTATACTAACTTCAAACTAGGTTCATAGAAACTGAAAAATGGAGAAAAGAGATCGATCTAGACAACTTAACACGAAATTTTGTGTATTCAGAAAAAGAAAATGTCTTCAAATACTATCCAAAGTATTACCACAAAACAGATAAGGTATGCACATGCTGCGAAAAATTTATTACCAATTTTTATTTATTTATTATTATTTTTTATTTCAAAAAATACCATATTATCTAGAGGCGACAAGACTTATTAGCTAATTTTCTTCCCTTATATTTAGGATGGTAGACCTTTATACATAGAGCAACTCGGCAAAATCGATCTCACAGCCTTATACAAAATCACTACGCCTGAACGAATGTTAAACAACTTGGCTGTTGAATACGAAAAGATGAGTGATCCAAGGCTTCCTGCCTGCTCACGAAAATCCGGTGCTCTTCAAGAGACATGCTGCACAATCATGGATTTGAAAGGGGTAGGTGTAAGCAAAATTAGTTCGGTCTATTCCTATGTCAAGCAGGCCTCTACTATCTCTCAGAATTACTATCCTGAAAGACTCGGTCGTCTATACATCATAAACGCTCCTTGGGGATTTTCAGGAGCTTTTAGTATCGTCAAAGGCTGGCTAGACCCTATTACTGTTGAGAAGATTCACATTCTTGGCAGTGGATATCAAAAACAGCTTTTAGCTCAAATACCTATAGAAAATCTACCCAAAGTGTTTGGTGGACAATGTGAATGTGCTGGTGGGTGTGCCCTGAGCGACCAGGGCCCATGGACTGATCCATCATGGACCAAACCTGCATGGTGGCAGATACCGCTAGAAGAGGATGGAAAGAAAACAACAGAAAACGAAACTCAGATAGAAGATTCGACAACAGTTGAGTCTTCGAATGTTTAGGCGATCACTTCAAATACTTCTAATTCAAATATTTTCGCGTCCCCAAGCACTCAGTAAATTGAATAGCCTGAAGTTGGGAGAGGATTGATTCATGGGTGGGAGAAGCGTTTTAAAAACATGTATATCAAGAAGACTGTATCATTATTCACTACAGAATAAGCATCAGACATTAATAAGAAAGAAAAAGAAACAAACAAAATATTAGAACATATATATTAATGCTCGGATACATTTTCCCCAAGTTGTACTGTTCTAATTTTGACTTGTATCAGATTCATCATCACTACTACTTTCTGATTCGGCCTGTTTCAGCCATTCAATAAATATGCCAGTCTTCTCTCTGACCTTGGTCATTTTTTCGGTCTCTTCTTGACCCAAAGTCTCACAGTGATTCCACCACTTGAGAAAAGCATCCTCCTCTAATATATCTCGCGAATACAAGTTCTGGCTTATAGCAGCTAGGATGGTTGCTCCATAGGGTCTTAACGTAAGATCTTTCTGTAGGTAAGTGATCATCTGTATTTGACTGTCAATTTGGCGATCCGAACCAATACCAACATCCTTAAAGAACTTTTCGGCCCCGGAGGTATCGAAAACACATTTAACGGCTCTAATGGCTTCAAATTTCTCATTCTCCATTAATTGCAAGATTCTTTTAACAAATGCAACGGCTATGGCGCGGCAAACTTGCTGATCTGTTGCATCAGTGGATAATCGCAAGCCCATGAGCTCTAATTTGGCTGAATCGAAATCACCATATTCCTTGAGGGTATCTAAAATACCATTGACTGCATCAACATGAAAACTTTCATTTTGAGAGCTAGGATCCGAACTAGATACGATTGACCCGTTAAAGCTTGAATGTCTTATATCTGAGGGTTGATTTTCGTCTTCGGATAGTTTTGACGCTAAAGTAGAAATAGATGAATCGGAAAGGTTAAGGTGGGCTATATTATAGATAAGTGAAGAATTTAAGGCATATTCCTCGTCCTCATCTTCTTCTGAATTTTCATCACAAATATGCCCCTCGCCATCCTCTCCAACCAGGGTTGGATCGCTAAGAGCCGTACTCGAGGACATCTCGAAATTATCATCGTAATTTGTGCGAGGCGAACGCGTAATTTTCTGACTGTCTTTGACTACAATGCCATCTCCTATCCGAACACCAAAAGATATCAAAGCACCAGACTGTATCTTGCAATCCTTTCCGATCACACAACGATTAGCAATAATAGCACGATTTATCAAGCAGCCATCTCCAACTTTCACATCATCCCAAATATAAGCATTCCTTATAGTGACGTTCTTTCCAATTTGACATCGTCGTCCTATGATACTATTCTCAATCACGCTAGCGTCATCAATAGCCGTGTCCATTCCTAAAACAGTTCTTTTGCCAACTTTACACGTTCGAGCTAAAATAACCCCATTTTCTTTACATAGTACTCCTTTTTCATATTTATAAGTCTGGCCAGTGACTAGATTACTATCCGGAACGAATGGATATGTCCATCTACCGAGTATATCTTTGCTCACCGATTCATACATTTGAAGATTTGATACCCTTGCGGCATAGTAATTGTCTATAATCTCTGTATAAATCATTTTTCCATGTAGTTCAAAGTCTTTTAAAACACCATTTAGGAAGTCTTTTCTTGGTAATTCAAAGTCAAACGATTCTGCCCAGAGAGCCAAAACATCTGGTGTACAAATGTCAATGCCACAATCTATCAAGTCGGATCGAATCTCCATCTCAGGATGTGCTTTCAGTAGTTTAGGGTCAATATTTATGTGTCTCATTACTTGTAAAGGATGTATCTCCTCATAATGCAAGCAACGATTGATTTTTGGATCTACTACAAATACTGGAGTGACTCCTTTAACAGTAGTTCTATGAGTTCCTCGGCCAGCTGTCCTTAAAACCATTGTCATAATCGCATTTTTATCAGCGCGATTACGCGCCCTGTGTATTTTGAGAGCTTTCTCGATTGGAAAGTTTGAAATTAAGTCTCCATAAACTATTAGGAAATCGCCCTTAATTAGGTTTCGTGAGTCCAAATCGCGCATAGCATCACCAATGGAGCGTGCAGAAGTTTTTACCGTCTTAAGAACTTGAAACGGAGAAGTAGGAGAATCAGGGTTCCACCTAGATTCTTGAATGTAGTCCTCTATAATAGAAGCATATGCGCCACAGTATATATATATATCCGCTACACCTGACATCGCGAGAAATTCTAGAGTATATTCGAGAAGAGCTGTATTGGCAAGAGGGAGTAGACACTGGATATTATTAGAGAGTAAACCCCGGATACTATGGATACCACACCCAGCTACAGAAAGCTTACTCTTGGTGTTTCTAATGTGAAAGGAGTGAATCTTGTCTTAAAGAAATCTGCAAGAATCTATGATAAAAACCCCATGAACAAATTAGTTAGGAAAGTTTTTATTTTTTATTCAGAAGAATATATTCATTTGTAGATTGACCATACCACTGCTTGTAAGGTTTCTTCGCGATCATCATCTACTTTCTTGCCAGACGTAGTAGCTCTTTTACTTTTGGCACTCAGCTTGCCTCCCTTAGCTGCACCTTTTGTTGATTTTGATGACTTCATGTTCATCATACTAAGATTTTAATCTATCCTTCCATTACCCCCCGATAACAAGGGGAATAAAGGATTGTTCTTGTATCGAATGTAAGTATAAATATGGTATTTAATAAACAATATTTATTGCTAGGATTCTTAGAATTTTTGATTTTTCTATTATCCCAGGATTTATTTAAAAACCTTTCGAAGAAAAAAATTATATATCGTCACCCGTAAATGTTTAGCTGCGTTGGATCACCGTAAAAAATTTGCTCGTTATGGTTTAGAGAGGGAGAGCACCGGGTCTGTTATGAAGCTTTATACCGAATTTGTTTTCAATATCAACACTTTGTCAGGGTTAAATACCCCACCAAGATCAATATAACCGACCCCTCCACATCAAATCCCATCGCTTTCTCTTATCAATTCCCTTGTACATTTTTGACCTGTCCATCTCAATATAAAGAGGATGATTTACTTCAGGCAGTAGACATTATCGAAATTTACTAGAGTGCCAAAAAAGCTAGATTTAAATAGAATACGACATAAATGTGGCTGAATAACCTCCATAAGTGCTATTCGGAAGGACAAATTCATGGATGTTCAGAGATTGAATAGTCTTGAAAACTTTAATTTCAATCTATGACAAGAACAAGACCCTGATCTTCAAGAAAATTTAAATTGAATATTGATACTTCTTAAGAGCCTTATTGTATACTACAATATGATTGCTATTTTATGCTTCCAGAGAATATGGCAGGTTGTTACGTGTTCGAAAGCCTAAAGTCTTCAAATTTACCTTAAATGTGCTAAAAGTAACTCGTGTTCCTCATTTACTCTAGCTGGTTTCCAGACAGCTCTCCTCTCATTGTATTCCCTAATACTAGATACAAGTCATGCTCGAAGTTGTTATTCAAAATAGAAAGGACTGTGAAACAGTTTGATTTTACGAATACACGGACCATTAACATGGCTCTGGTGCAAGGCTAAAATCTACTTAGATTTAACAGCACCCTCTACAAAAAATCCGGATTAAGGTTGTAATTACAGCTCTGCGCTAGTATGGAGCTAAAAAACAGTGCCAGTAACCACAAATATAGGTCTCAATTGCATCTATTATCTATCCTTCTTCATTGGCAATAAAATAAATGATATATCAACTCTACTTAAATCTTGAGCTTTACTGGAAAGAAAATCTCTTAACATCATAACAGTTGCTCATCCAGCATATTTTATCTCCTCTTGGATCATATCTTGCGCAGAATAACGATAGATTTATTTATCTAAGCATGGCTTGGCAATGTTCAGGCAGTACTAACGCGGAATTGATACGTAACATGTATCGATCGGAGATTATCACGAACAGACGTGTTATCAATGCCATGCTGAAAGTTTGTTACTTTCCTTCAGCTATTTTACTTGGAATGGAATAAAATACTCATGAATTCTTTGCACTCAGGTTGATCGTGTGCATTATGCTCCATCACGGCCATATGAAGACGCACCTCAACCTATTGGCTGGGGGGCAACAATTAGCGCTCCTCATATGCATGCTAGTGCTGCTGAGGCTCTTCTACCCTTTTTACGACAGGGTGCCCGAGTTCTAGATATTGGATCAGGAAGTGGCTACCTAACAGCGGTATTTGCTGAACTTGTTCTGGATCAAGATAATGATAATGGGACTAATGATTTAGACGATGAGAAAATTTCACAGACCAAAATTATTGGTGTTGAGCACATTACACAATTACGTGACTTAGGTGAGAAGAATTTTAAAAAGAGTGATAGAGGAAAAGAGCTTATTTCAGCTGGCCTTGTACGCTTTGTACTAGCAGATGGTAGAAGAGGATGGCACGAAGACGGCAATAATGAAGCGAGTAAAGAAAGTGGTTGGGATGCAATTCATGTCGGTGCTGCAGCTAAAGAGCTACATGCTGAGCTAATTGACCAGCTGAAGTGCCCAGGGAGGCTCTTCATTCCAGTCGAAGACTCAAAGACCAAAGGACAGTGGATTTGGCAGGTGGACAAAGATGTAGATGGATCATTGACCAAAGTCCGGAGGGAACCTGTTAGATATGTGCCATTGACGGAGGCTCCTAACATAGTTAATACCTGATTGAAATTAGTAATAAAAATAGCTTCTAGAGATGACATGATTCAAATCCGCTTTGCCTTGAGATCATAAGGGGGACAAGATATTTCCCTCATAAATTTCATATGGCTGACCTCGAGGACCTACGTCAATAACACTCTTTCATTTCAAGTTCATTCGATTAACAATGCGATAGACTCAAAACAATAGCTTCAATTCCATCGGGAATACTATCCTCTCTGCCTTATGTTACCAATTTGCTGTAACCTAGTTTCTATACTAACTTCAATAGACTCTGTTAAGTCTTCCAAACCATAAGACCTAGAAATACTTCACATAATATTTATTCATGATTTGGTCATACATAACTTAAGTTTTCATTCTTCAAAATTTTACTTTACAAATGACCCTCTACATTTGAATAGTCAAATATTCTTTGAAATTATCTTAAAGCAAATATAACATGGGAAGACAGAGAATAGATTCTGTGGGAATGGCACCGTTGAAAAAAATGACTACAAGCGCTATGTGATAGAAACAAAGCTTATTAGATGTAAATCGATTGATTGAGACATTTGGAAGGGAAGACCTGATTCTAATACTAATACTAAAGTAATATGCTTATACACAACAAATATTACCTTCCTTAACCCATTTACGGTTCAATAGCGGAGAGTACGTGTAAGCCGCGCAAAGTCTCACATTAGATTTGGTCAATGTTTATTTTTTTTTCATGATTTGACAAAAAGATAAAAAAACAAAACTACAACCACAATTGTATTCTGCAATATAATTAAATCTTAAAGGTATTCGAAACTCTTTATTAGCCCCTTCATCACAAACACTACTGCTCCCGCTACTACTCAACCCTTATCGGGAGAAACCTAATCGTCTATTGCATCCATCACATTGCCTCCAGAGGCTGTATTTAACTCAAGCGATGAGTTATATCCCTCGATTCAAGCATGGAAATCACATCACCCATCTGAATTTCGTGTTGAGCGGTCTAAAAATATTAACGAAAGTGTACGAACCAGAATAATTTACAGTTGTGACCGTGCCGGAGAAGCACCACCCGAAAACACCCCAAAATCAGCTCACAGGACCGCAAGCGTCAAACAGCAACTAGAAAAACTTTATTTTACTTCTCCATTATAGCTTTTGAAGGTACCAATTGTCAGGAGTTGCCCTACTTTCAAGGATTTACTTACACCACGTGATGGGCTTAGCCTTCATAGGCAAGGTAATGTTCACGTGATAATAGCTTGGACTGGCCCCACTTTATAAAAGCACTAAAAACAATCTTCTATAGTATACTTTCCGGTTCTTTGAGTTTCTATTGTTATACTATGCGTTATCGTTCTATAAATTTCTTTACCGTTCTATCGAGTCTCTGTATTCAGTTTAGCTTCAACAGACACTCATGTATATAAAGGAGTCTTTCTTAACCAACTCTGGTCTCTCTAGATTTGAGTCTTGTATATAAAATATTCTTGTTACGCCTTGTTTTAAGAATCGATATTATCCTGCAAATAACCTTATTGTCCTGTCTTGTCTTGTCTCGATCGTGAATCTAGTTAATATATCTTACCATGTGCTTTAAGGCTTTTTGATCTTTGACCCTTGAGAGACCTCGACACCAATACGCAATGGGAGCTAAGAAATAGGCCTGGTATGAAATACAGCGAACACAACCACCCACAAAACCACTCAATTAGCTTCCATCCAGCGGATAAAAAGCTCTCACAAACAGAAATTAGTCAAACTAGATCATTACATAAAGCACGTAATATCATATATTATATCTCACAAAGATGGGAATTAAAATATCTTTGGGAATCAAGCCCGCTCAAGCAATCTGTTGTGGGGACACAACGTTGTCGGTAAAGCTCGAGAACGAGGTCACTGATGATAAGTTATATTTGTCTATGAGAGTTATCTAATTGCGGGAACTACCACTTTCTTATACTTTTCTTTTAGCTACTTGGGTAAATCCACCCTCCTTAATTAATCTGGAAATTAGTTGTGCACTGAGCCTAATCTAAGCGAGTGATCTCTGATCTATATGTTTCCCGAACGGAACCATATATCACGTGATAGAGAACAGGTTTGTATACTTTTCATATAGCAACAGGCATAGCCCATAACACAATCATATACCTTCGCGAGATCTCCAATTTTCCTTTTCAACCATACGATATTTATAATTTAAGTACTTTTTTTAAAAGAGAACAAAGGTTTGGACTCTCACCAAATTATGCACTTATTCAACTTCTCCAAGACAACAATACACACTTTAAAATTATTAGGGGTAGTCAAACCCATGAAACTATAAAGCAGTTTACCACTCTTGCGTTTTATGGGTTAGACTATCCCTAATGGGGAATACATTAGACAGCCATTGTGTCTTTCCGATTTTCACTTTGTGAATACGTACCCAGCCTGTTTGGCATGCCGCTGGCAAGATGAAAACGGGGCTTCAAACGACAAGTATTGAGCTTTGATGGGTAGCGACACAGGTTGAACGTTTGTCATCATTAGTATTGAAAATTGACACAATAAAAAAACCAAGGTTATCGTAGAGGTAAATCTATTGTGGAAGAGAGTATTATCTGATTATGTAGATGTAACAATAGTTTTATCTATATTGTTATAGGAAATGTTAACCACACATTAGTTTTTTACTTACAGCACATCACACCCTTGTCCTCATATTTAGTAATAATGTTGTGATTGGTGGTTCACCCCTGTCACCTCACTCTTCGCATTTTTACTAACACCACTTCACCCCCCCCCACTTTAAGTCTTATCTCATTTTTCACCAATCATAACCCTCATACTGATCTCTTCTTAGTGTACATTTTTTCGCGTTGCTATGGAAGATTGAAGTGTTATTTACTAACATATTTGTCTAAAAGCTTGTTGCTTGAAAATATTGACGATCACCTCTGGTAGTTTCATCCGCAAATTACAAAATTTGCATTTCTAATCGGTATTTCAAATTTGATATATTTCTTTCACTGCTTACCCAATCTATCCTAGAAGACGAATTCACTACTTTAGAGGTGATAGACTACAACACGATCTTCTTACAGTTGAGGCTCTACTGTTTTATTTACTCTGCTCCTTTAAATATTAGAACTTATCTAAATTATAAATTTTACCCCAGATTTATATCCAAAAATACCTAGCTTTTCCCGATCAGACAACTTCATGGTTGTCGACCACTCCTCACCAGAAGAGGCTACGTTAGCAGAGAAAACTTTCACGTCCTCGAATGGCTACTGCCTTGTGATTCAACGCACAAACTGTACTGGGGATAAACTCGGAGGCTCAGTAAAGAGTAGATATTTAAGTTGTGTGCATCATGGTAAGCTCACTTCAAATATGCAGTCTAGAAATACAAGCTCGTTGCGGCTTGAGTGTCCTTCCACTCTTAGAATATCCCGAGATAATACAGAGAGGACTAGTTGGTCATCAATAATTACCAACAATACACTCAATCATGAGGCTACCGAGAACGTAGCAGTTTATCCGACACCAAGAGCCCTGACTGAAACCGAAAAGAATACAGTCCACAGCTTGAGCAATGTAGGGACAGCGCCTCGCGTCGTTCTCAATGCATAACACCAGCAGAACGCCGAGAATAACTCAACCGTTCATAATATTTACAATATCAGGGGTTCAAAAAAGAGAAAAATGTTAGATGGAAGAATACCAATAGAGGCCCTACTAGATATACTAATCTCTTCAAACATTCAACATGTCTTCTCTCGTGATAGTGAAGGCAACCTACGGAGTTTATTTATTGTCCCAAGATCTACTGAAATAATTGCCGAAAAATTCCCAGCAAACAAAGTCTTCCTCCTTGATAGCACATACAAGATAAATAGATATCAGATGCCTTTGCTGCATGGAATTGGTGTGGCAGTCACCAATCAGACTTACACCTTGTCTTTTTGTTCTGACGCAGCGAAGTCGAAGAATCATACACGTGGGCCATAATGGAACTAAACAAATTTCTCACTAGGTGCAATACTAATATGGAAAACTCTGTTTTTGTGACAGACCGTAAAATTGCATTAAAAAATGCCATATCTACTATCTTTCCTTCTTTAAACCACATGCTGTGCATATGGCAAATAAATAAAAAATTACTTGCAAAACAACGTTCAGCTTTTGATTCTAGGGAAACATGGGATGAATTGATGAGACTCTGGCGAGCTTTAGTCAATTCAACGTCCATATCAGAGTATAACGAAAGACTAAACAAACTTTCTGAAGGTGTCCCTGAAACGGTGAGAGCATATCTTTTGAGAACCTGGCTTTGTTACAAGGAAATTTTTGCTCTGGCATGGACTCGCAACTATAAGCACTTTGGCCACGTATCTACGTCGAGGGTCGAAGGTGCCCACTCAGTAATTAAAAAATGGATCCAGGTATCGACAGGTGAGATGCTCGGAGTATTTTCGCTGTTAGAAAGAGCTTGCGAGAAACAAGAACGTTCACTGAACCAAAAAAACCATTTTCAGCGAACTCACTTCCTGGTTAAGTGTAGTTAGCCACTTTTTGCCGATGTTAATAAAAAAATCTCCCAGCACGCAATAAAGCTTTGCTTAGAGCAATACCATAGGTCCCTAGCACCTGAAGCTGAAACATGCAGAGATATATTCATCAATATAATGGGCATACCTTGTGGTTAAATCAACCTGTCGGCTTAGTCTGGTTATATACGTACATTAACCTTGTGCGTGTTTGGTATTGACAATAATCTTATTCTAACTTTCTAAATCTTTCTACAAACAACTACTCTATGTACATTGCATTGCTTACAAATATTGGCACGTGACTACAAACCGTAAATGGAACTCAATCTTCCAACACAACCCCTCGGGGTGGTAACGGTACCGAATGCTGAGAACATTGATATTGACAACTTAATTGGTCATATCCGACAACGTAGCGAATTGCCTATGTCTCATCAGCGACAAACGTATTTTTCTTCTATCCGCCAAATTTCTGATCGAGATCTAGAGGTGCGGAATCCAGTGTTGGCACAAACTTGTGGGAGACCCACAGGATCAACGCGCCGTAACCTATCCGCGTTTGAATATGTCGAAGAAACTAATGTTCAACAACCACAATCACAGCAACAATCTAACCAATTTCGAACTTTACAGAGAATATCTACATTTTGTCTTTGTAATATTAGTGGTCATAATTCACGGACATGTCCCAGAAGAATTTCTAGTATTATTCCATCTGGATTTCCGGACACTTCGGACTCACAAAATAAGCACAGACCAAACGAACAGGTTTAAGAGAAGAGACGGATTTTTATATTTACTATTAAAGGTCGGTTTTATCTTTACTAGACAAGTGGATATGTTTGTCTTTCACAGCCTAGCTCCAAACAGCTTTTACTCGTAAGTAGCCACTCTGTGTGAAACTGTTAGAATGTCTCGGCGGCCGATGGTTTGTAAGTCTGTATCCTATATAGCTTTTATATCAAATAGTAAACGTGTCCAAAGTCCTATTGTATCACAGTCGCTTCTCGATATTCGAGAAGCTCACCAAAGCCTATCTAGTAGAAGACTTAATGACCTATGAGATGGATATAGCATTGATCCACCAATCACGGCCATTTCACTAATTAGGAGGACAAGGGTGCGATGTGCTGTAAGTAAAAAACAGATGTATGGTTAACATTTCCCTATTGTTATTTNAAAGATCTACCAAAAGGAGCCAGGGCCGCATAGATACCCACCCTCCCATCAATAAGGGGTACTACTCCCTGACAGTAAATTTCAGTTTCAATAGAGCCCCATTCTTACTCCCATGATAGGCATTTCAAGAAGCTCAATTCAAAGCAGACTAGCTTGAAAACTATCTCAGTCTAAATCTCAACAAAATCCTCAGCAATTGAGTACAGACGAAAAGGAATATATAGCAGAATGGATATTTCAAGCGTTACTCAGAGAAAGTCATTAAGTCATTCTCGAACTCGAGAGATGGCCACCCGAATTCTAGCCACAATCAGAGACTACCAAAAACTCGGAAAGGATTTGATTCTGAGCTCTCTACGCCGTAATCCTCAAAATAAAACGTAGTTGGGAGAAATATAGAAGATTGAAACTTGTAAAGCCGAAGCCGCTAAAGAACCCAAAATCAGGGCCTTTAATGGCTTGTTCGAATCAACCTTCAATTGCCTCAAGGTGCCCTTAAGTGATTTCTGGAATATGGATGAAGCTGCGGTATTCTTAGGAGTCTGTACTAATGCTAATGTTCTTTCTAGCCCTAAGAAGAGAAAGACCTACGTGAAAACACCAGAAGGTTGCGAATGAGCTTTAATAGCCGAGTCAGTATCGGTAACCGGCTAGAAATTTAACTTTCTAGTAATATTCAAGGGAAAAATCCTCTAGGTCACTTGGTTCTTGGATGAATCAACAGACTCACTCGATAGAACTCAGAGAAAAGCTGGACCTCAAATGCAATTGGCCTAGAGTGGCTCAAGTGAATATTCATACCTGGAGCTGCATCTAACGACTGGCATCAAATTTTGATACATGACGGCCATAAAAGCTACATTAACCCCTATTTCATGCTTCTTTGCAAGTAGCACAAAATTCACCATTCTTTCCTGCTCACACATCTCACACATCAATTTGCCACTAGACTTGGCCCCATTTTCAGTTTCAAAATTAGATTATCGAAAACAAGTCTCGGATCTTTCCTCTTATACTGACGCCGCACCTGTCAAGAAAAAGCGGTTCATTGAGCTCTACAACTGTTCTAGGGAAAAAGAGTTATATGAACGAGTCAATTAATCTAGTTAGAAAGCTTCACCCCTTGTAACCTAGAGCCCACAAATGAACTACAATCTTCTCAGGAACTAGACTAACCTACTACTCCACGAAAGCAGATTCGTTATATTACCATCTAGTGATGTAACCTAGACTCTAAGTGGCCTACTAAATGTGTGTGAAACCCAGCAGTTTAATCAAACTTCAGAGTCTCTTTTCCGTAGCGTCCAAACTGGATTTAGAAAATGTGGTAAGGCACCTCAGAAGGCTATTATTATTATTATCGCTGGGCAGCAACAAAAGATCCATGAGGTGGTAGTAAATTAGAGATATTGTAGCCAAAACAGGTACGAATACGGTTTAAAATAAACCTAAATCAGAGGTTTGCAGCTCCTGATGATGTGGAGGTGGTAATTGGAGAAGTTTCGACTCGTGTGGCTAGAAAAATGGTCTAAGCATAAAAAATTTCTGGGTAAAATCTATGATCGATCAATCATAGCTTAAATATTGTAACTACGTAATAAATTTCAAATATAATACTTCTATCGCTATCTATGCGGTGTTGAAGTTAGAGGGTCTACTTTACTCTGGTGGCCAAATGGTCCTGGTTCATGCCAATACTTAATATGCTGCTAGTCTCGCGTCGCCGTATAATTATTAGTCAGTTGGGCTAGTCTGGAGGATGCTTATATCGAGGTTTGAACTTTGTCACCTCGGACCCCGCTCGGCTAGTGGCTCGCACCGCCCTAAGGGCGCCTATCGCTTATTCCTCTATTGCAACATGCGGGGCCTTAAGCGCATAGCCCGCCCGCCCCAGTTCTCTTTCCTCGCCCGATTCTGCCAGATTCTAGATTTTCCATATTCGATAGTGTGGTAATTACTTCACAAACGAAAAAAAACCCAAGGCCAGCTCCATAGATCTGGCTCTATCACATCTGAAATCAGTTTTTGCAGTCTTTTGATCAACTTACGACTCCTGTGCGACAATCCTTACTGCTATTTTTAATTGGTCTGTTTTAAACCACGGTAATCACTTCAGAAGCATTTTTATCTGCCTCTGATATTTTTTACTGGTGAATTATTATAATATCTATGCCTCCTTTCCGAACGCCAGCAACGAGGGCAGGAAGGGTATGTTCTTTAAATTTCTTTTACTCTTGCTATATTTTCTCACTTCAACTAGTCTGAACGAACTCACGAAGAAAATGTTGAGCGAGCATTTATAGCCGCTTCCCGACGATGTGATCGATCACTAGAGGCTCGAGTTGAATCGGCGAGGAGAGCTTCAGAGATACATAAAGCACGAACAGGCCGCGGTTTGAAGATTACAGAAAAAGATGTTCAAAATGAAGAAATGTATGAGGAAGAAGATGACGATCTTCCCCTCCAATATAGACATCTTACAGCTGGATTTCAAACTAGCAGTCCGGAGTTCAATCGCCGGTTTGCTGCCTATCTAACTACACATGTGGCAATTCGAACTGCGCTTGAGCAAAGTATCCTTCAATCCTACCAGCAACAAGCACAACAGGAACAACAGCAATATGGCATTTCTCAAAGTCAGGCTCAACTTCAACTATTTCAGAGATTTCCCTCTCCGCTCCTTGCCCATCAGGCCCAGCAAGCTCAACGGGCAATGATGCCCAAACAAGTGTCTCCCGTCAGTCGATATTCTCCGTACTCAATTCCTTCACGATCTAGCTTAACATCACCTTTACCGAATGTAATACCTCAGATAAATACCGAAAAAATAAATCCCGAGTTATCATGTGAAGTTCCACAACTAGTGAGCCTGCCTTCTACACCAATACAATCTTCTACTGATGGACCCATGGCTCCATCTCCAGCACCAGGTCCTCCTTTTATCCAATGTAATCCTCGAGAGCCATATAAGCCACATCAGTCTGAAACCCAGCCGAATCAATTAAATTCAGCGAACCCTTCAGATCTCACTACATTTGGACCACTTAGTACAGCTTTGCCACCCGAGACTCAGTCATTCCTTGGGTATAATATGGGTTTTAGTGTCCCACCTCGTGACATGTATGATTCTAAGTTAAATTACTTTAATTCTGAAGTTAAGCCTGAGACAAAAAATGGCACGTGCGGATTGGATATGCCTCCAATTTCAGACCCTCCTATTCAGGATAGTCCGTTCTCTTTTGTTAACTCAAATTATTTCGACGAAGTACAGCCAGCAGAAAGCGTCAATTTAACCCCAAGCTCGGGTGCCAATGATGAAAATGATTGGCGCTCTTTCATTGAGAGATCAGATTCCTGGCCATTCTCCGAATAATTTGGAGATCTACCTCTCATACCGCTTTTGAATTATACATTTACATTTACATGTGTATATTTATTATCATATATGTATACATATAGTAACAACGCTATAAAATAAAGAAGCAATGATGCAAATTCTGCATCACTGGGTCAAATTGAGTTTTGGGCTCATATCTAGGCCCGCTTAAATCTTCCAGACAGCTTCCTTTTACTTAAACACGCTATATACATCTAAAGAACATTTCCGGAAAATTCAAAGAGATCACAGAGTGTATTTGTGACATTTAATGTCTTACTGTTATGTAATGACATAATCTATTAACTTTGTTTAAAGATACTGATGTAAGCTTTTCCAGTTTAAAAGCTCAATGAAGAATAATACCAAATATATGTGGTTAAATAAACGTGAGATAGTAATAATAATATCATCTATATGTTAATGATGAATTTTTGAGGTAAGATTAGCATTTCTAAACTCGTGAAATATTTATCATCTACTTTTCTCTCAAATCTTTCCTTCAGAATCATTTCAAGCAATTATACTACATCTTTCTAACAAGCAGTACTTTTTAGTCAAAGTTACCTACCTATTTTCAATCTTTTAAGTATATAAATTCAGATTTAAGAAGTATATAACAAATAAATAGTTACATTTTACTTCATAGCTACCATATTTCCTGTAAAGGAATTAATGTCCGTTTTATTTCGATGGAAATATACTGCTTGCTCAGTAGAGGTTCCATAATACTTTTCTATCACTTTGAGTGAACGAGATAAGTTTAAGTGTGGAAAATGTTTAAGTTTCACATCAGTGATTATTTTTAACTGGATTTAAACTACAGAGTTAATTTAAGCTTGTTGCAATAGTATATATGTAATTTTACATGGGTATCAAATAGATCTTTGAACGTAAATGAAATCAGTATTCTAGAGGTTCACAGCTACCTTATCTTAGATAATGTTCCAAAATGCTCAAACTAGTGATCAAGGATGCCTTGAGGCTAGCTTACGAGCATTATAAAGACCAATCTTTAATTTCACAAGCTTTTCTTATTTACAATCATACATAATGAGGAATATTTTATCTATACGGCGCATCTGCTCTCGCGGCAGCCGCGATCTCAGGCTCCCACTTGTCTCCTGCAAAACAAAATTAATATGTAAAGTTGCAATAGCTGAATTCAAACTTACCATTTGATAGTAATTTTTCTTTATTGTACAAAAGCTCTTCTCTAGTTGCAGTAGCATACTCTGCATTAGGTGACTCCACTATAGCATCAACTGGACAACTTTCCTGACAGAAGCCACAATAAATGCACTTGGTCATATCGATATCATAACGAGTTGTTCTTCTGCTTCCATCCTGTCGTTCTTCTGCTTCAATTGTAATAGCTTGGGCTGGACAAATCTGAGAATATATATAATCAGAAAGATTTTATCAAAAGTATTTCTATGTTCGTTTTTTTTCGAAAACATACAGCTTCACATAATTTGCATGCAATACACCGTTCCTCCCCCGAGGGATACCTTCGTAAGGCGTGTTCGCCTCTGAAGCGAGGTGATATTGGTCCCTATGAGAATAACTTTAGTCGCTAATGGTAAATAACCCTTTGTGCTCAACTAAAACTTCTTACTTTTTCGAATGGGTAGTAGATTGTATATCTATAATACATTAAGAAATTTGTAAATGATTCTATTTGGTATACCTCAACTCACGGTGGTCTAAAAAATTGTTCCAGCACAACATACATGCCTCGAAACATCTCGGTCATAAGAAAGTATGTTCCAGCCTTATCCAAGACTGATTCTTTACTCTCATTCCATCTTTTAGGCTTCGGTAATCTGAATCTTGAGGGCGGGGGACCGGAAGGCGTAGCATAAGATCTTATACTTTGATTTCGTAACGTGATTGCGAAGGGACAAATTGTGCGAGATGGATTCCCAAGATATGTGAGTTGTTGTTGACTTAAATTCGTAAGAAATTTAGAGGGCTTCAAAGGTGCCATTTGAAACCTATTCTATCCTTTTTTTATTTGGACGGGAGTGGGATTTGATGTATACCAAGTATTTAGATAACATGATTAATTTGGCCCAGAGTGTCGGTATCCCTCAAAGGATAGATTTGTAATAGACTTCGCTTACTTTTGATTGGTTAAAACTGACGTTAGAGTTTCTCCAACGTTTCTTGCTCAATTGACATGAGATCTTTTAACAAATTAGACATTTTCTAAGTAGACTATTAACTCAATTAATGACGAGTACCTATGACCCAAGATTGAGGGCATTCTTTAATTATTTTTAGGAATTTTATATGAATAATAAATTTCCCCTGCCACAGGGGGACTAAGTATCTCTGGGGACCTGGATTTTACTACCTTTTCAATTGATTAAGAGGAATGAATTTCTACTTCTTATTAATTTTTTTGACAATATGATATTTATTTGATTTGCATCGAAATTCCAATTATCTGGGTTTTAATGAACGGGTTGTAAAGATTTAAAAGAAAGTGTGCTTTCTTTTATTATCACGTGATTAAATCAAAAATTCCCTTTCTTTGAGGCAAATGATGAGATCTAAAGAAAGCGAAGCTCACATCATCGCAGCCCTCATCTTAGTCTACTAAATTGACTTTTTCTCTTCACAATGTTTCGAATCGCTATTCTTAGATCTTCCCTCAGAATTGCGAGAAATGCAGCTCCAAGAAACATGTCTATGATTCGTTCGCCGACTCGAAGCTCTCTTATTCCGCAATCACATATTACACCACCGACTTTTCAAGCAATTAAGAGATACTCAGCAGCTGCTGCACTCACAGAGCAAGAAGTACAGGGTAGGATCTTAGACTTATTGAAGAATTTTGATAAGGTATTCTTAAAATCAACCATCCTTTTTTTTTCAACTGTGACTCTAATTCGATTTACCTTCTAGGTTAAGGCCGATGATGTAAATAAGGTGATTGATAAATCTACGAGCCATCTCAAGCTAGACTAATCTCGGTGTAGATCTCCCCTACAGCACATTTCTTCAATGATCTAGGGCTAGATAGTTTAGACACCGTGGAGGTTTTGATGGCCATTGAAGAGGTTGGTCATTATTAAGTTACAATTGTATACGTTGATAACATGAGACCCCAATAGGAATTTAGTCTTGAGATACCAGATAAAGATGCAGATGCAATACACAGTGGTATGATTGGGGAAACAACAATCTTTAAAGCAGATTTTATATGCTAACATTATCTATAGTTGACCAGGCTGTAAAATATATCCTCGCACAACCAGACGGTACGTTAAGTTTAAAATTTTCTCTGACATATATCTAACTCATATCTTAATAGCTCACTAAGGATGTGGTTTATTGTATAAAAGAGATTTCATTACATACACACACATACATTTGCCCGGATGGGGCTGCTGGAATCAGGTTTAGAAAAAATATCACTGATTTCACAGTTGGTAATAGTCATATCAGGCAAATCTTTAATAAATTTACACCATACCTGACAGTTGAGAGTTGCTGGATTCATACATATATGATCTAAAATTATGATCATGTGACTCTTGAAATTCATTCCGTTAGCTAGCATGCTTATGTACTGCGCCCTGATACATATAGAAGACATTTATAATACACTATTTGTAATTATATGGCAATAACCTTTCCGATTTCGAAACCCATGTAGTAGAACCAACGAAGACCCATACTACTCAATAGATAAACTAGCTGTATGTTACGACATTTATAGACTTTGACAGTCTCTAATCTGGCACCGTGAGTAAATGTTAACAGATTTGAATCACAAATGCATGATGAATTAGGGGAATTACCTGGCTGTGACAATACGGTTAAATTAGATGAAACAAAGTAGCGAACCGCAAATCTGACAATCTAAATACCTAGTCTAAAATCTAGCTGTAATCATATTTTATATTTTGGGCATAAGTAGATCTAAATCTTCAAGTAAATTTCAGTCAATCATTTCCCTCTGATTCTCCTCTAACAAGTATTCTGATCTTTCTTTAGAGGGAAAGAGAGCTGGAACTAGCGCTCGCTAATATTAGGGCCAATTAAAGTTGTCATAGTAACGAGGTAATTATAGTAACACCTTTCTGTAAGAAAAATAAAAGACATGAAGGGATAAGTGAACTCTCTACTTTTTCTATATCCTCCTAATAAATAGCCTTTCTAAATATAAGAGTAGGCTTTTGAAGAAAAAAAAAATAGGGGCTACTATAATGGTTGTGCAAAAAATTCACACCTGATTCACAGAAGATCTCTACTAAATATGATAATTTTCGCTTTTTCGACGCCACTCTACTGTGAATCATTCACAATAGATTAAGCTGGCAACTCTGCTGTAAAAATGCAGCCCCCGCAAACCCCTCCACTAAGTTCATGGTACTATAATATCATGCATTTCAATTTCAATTTCAAATCTTCCAGAAGCTTACGATTGAATCTTTTCACAAAATTTGAGCTCTGGGTATAGATTTCGGGGGGAGTTGTCTATTTTATGTGGAAAACTTGGCAGTACGATGGAAATGCGCAACTTCTTCACTAAATTCACATTAAAGTTCGGTGTAATTTAGCAATTGTATTTCCAAAACACTAGTCCAGTTTAAGCTAGGTAGTGCTAGCGCGGAAGGCTGTGTTTTCGAGAACTATTCCAAACTACAAATAGCAGCCCGACCTAGACAGGAAAATCCGACGTCCAAAACCATGACTTCTATACCGAACAATATTTGTGAAATTTTAGGTTCCACGGGATTCTCTCAGCAGCACAAAAATCCCACCACTCATTCACCGATTGTTAATAGAAGACTTGGTATATTTCGAAACGATACTTTCATTTGGCTCAGTTCTTTTTGAGAGGGACATTATGGCGCTATGATAGTGACAATAGGCTTCAGCAAAGAGTTTTTTTTTCGCTTAATTGCTCCACTGTCTTTTAGAGGTATCGAGGACATTGATGGCTTTCTGAGGATGTTCAGTCACCGAAAAAAGCCTTAATATACGTCTAGTAACCCATGTTTGAGTTTACACCAAGGACAAAAGTCGCATCCTCAAATAGTCCAAAATCAACCGTAAGCGAAAAAAACACCAAAAGTACAGAAAGTAATTCTTGTAACTTATCAGTTGAGCTGATGGGTATCTTAAAATATATTGTAGCTTTTTAGTGACGGAAAAAAATCATATATTTCATTTATGTTTCAAGAAAGCATTTGGGATTCGTGAAAATGCAATGATGCAGAGTTCCACTTTCAGAAAAATGAACTTTAGCTTAGAACATTTGACAGAGAAAAACGAAAGAAGGAGACTCCGATAGACCCCGACTAGAACTCGGCAATGTTCAGAAGATTTTAAAACAAATTTACGGAAATTTATGAGCAAACAGACTTTGAAAACATTCAAAATTCACCGATTTCTTAATACAACAGGCTGACAGAATCGCCAGCACTGTGTCATTATCAATCTTATAGAACAGATTGATTGGTAGCGAGATATGGCGAAGATAACTCTTGTCATCATCTAATAATCTTTTGTTATTTTAATGCCAATCAAGGATCGATAAAGATTTGAATTGCAGAAAGAGATCCACTCTTGTGCTATCAGGCTCAAGTATGACTCTTGTTAGTATATATTTTTCCCGGGAGTGTATGAGCTGAAATGTCATAATTCATTGTATATCTATATATCTATATTGTCCTATTGCTATGAGCAGACCATCACTCTTCAGTTTTACATTATCAGCCCATAATACTACGTCTGTTTATCTTCCCTTAATTCTGCTTGTATCTCATTAGAGTGCTATCTAAAGTCTTTTTTTTTTCAGATTTAAAATTGATTATTTAAGTTCAAGCTAGTCCTGAAATAATATTATAATAAAAGATCTAACAAATTGTAGCAATAATTTAAGTCAAAATGGTAACTCAACACTCGCGGTATTTGATCATGAGTGCCAGGTTAGGATATAAACAGCTAAAGTGCCCAATTAGGGTCATTGTTCCATGAAGAAAACAAAAGATGTTTGGCCAAAATTCTCGAAACTCGATAAGACTGAACTTACTTGCATACTTTTCATTTGCATTTCACTCAACGGCTTTATGAAATGCCCCTTATGAAGATGAGATCATGGCAAATAGTAACACTTGAGTATAGGGAAAACCATCACCGTCCAAAGAAAAGTGCGCCCTATACAATCCAACGACACCTAGAGAAGATTGTGAATGGGTGTCTACCCCAATAATTTTCTTGGGAGACAGATTACGAGATTGAAAGTAATACAAGTGACTTCAGACAAGCACTTGATCAAAGTTGCCATAATGTCAAGGAGACGAAGGATCTAGAAATATCGAAGAAATCCGAGGTAGATAAACAAAGAAATGAAGTCGGAGAAGTAAATAGAATTCGGGATAATATTGTTAATTCCTGCGGCAAGAGAGTGGAAATTAATCTACTTTGATCGGATTCTGAATCACTCAATGAGAAACTTTCTGATTCTAGAAAATACCGATACGGCTTCAATACTTCATAACCAAAATAGATTAAAATCTGAGAAACTAGATAATTCTGAAGTCTTGAAAGATAATCAAGGAGAAAATTAAAGGCAATTACAAGATCTATCTATGGATAAACTTTCAACTATATTCAGTATTCCTTATCCTATCTCTGGCAGATCTTAGCCAACTATCTTTGGATCTTCTGATCTATTTGGTGCTGGGTCCTCTTCTGCCATCAGATTATCGTCGTGACAGAAAAAAAGAAGACTTGAGCGGTGGAAGAAGAGAAAGTTGGGAGAGAATCAACCAAAAAGGCGGAAAGATCGGCAGATCAGTCGGAATGAGACAGGTGGTAGGCTTGCGGAATTAGGAAAAGCATAAACGAAGTTTGTAAACTCTTGGAGCATCGAGGATATTGCGAATGAGCGTCTTGCGAGAATGAGGAAAAAACTGGAACGTTTAAATGCTGGTATGAGGGAACTAGTAAACATGATAAAGATGCAACAAAAAAATACGTATTCGTAATTGAATTGTAGCTGAGAGCAATTTCATGTTTTTTAAAATATCTAAAACGCAGAATCCAGAGTTAATAAGTGTTTAATTGTTGCCGGATCAATTGTTATCGATGTACAGCAAGTCCAGTAAAATCAATTTATTACGGAAGTCTAAGATTGTAGTTAAGGAAATATTCTCCCTACAAATAAATTCTTACGTCTTCTTCTATGTCCTATTACTTAGATCAATGAAATCTATATACATTTCCATTGTATTCCATTATATTCCAGTGCTCGAGATAGACATACACTCAAAAATACTACCAGCCTCGGAAAGTTCAAACACTTGTCTAAGTGATTGACATGCGCTGGGGTTCACTTTCTATGTGTTTTTCTAGCAATCATGTGTATGGTCCTTATCAATATCCTTCCTCTGCTGTTAAGTTGAGGAGCATGGCAGACTTGAGACAGTCAATATAGTCGAGCAGGATACTATTCCCAAAATGTTCAGCCGACACTACAGCATGCATAAGATGATCCCCGATAAGAACGGGACGATTCGCTCTTCGAAGCTATCTTGATTACACCAACCAAGTATAGACCTGTTGTTACTCATGAAACTACTGCCGTTTCTGGGCCTACCTTTACGCTAAGTGGTATTCTCCGGAGTAATGGAAGCTGTGGACTCGCTTCAATAATTCCGAAAGTCTCCCTATTTTATAGACTACTATGATAATTGAGTCGCACTGGCGAAGAATCAAGCATGATTATTTACATATATTCAACCGTCTCCGGGTATATTTGGTTACTTAGGTCTTGGTTTCACAAGTTGTGCCTTCAAAAATAGAAAGGATGAAGGCAATTATGATAAATAACCACCGAAATGCCTCTGTTGCCTTGAGAAACTATTTAAGTGAGAGTGGAAGCTATTACAGAGGTGTGAGATTGACTCTCGGAGTTTGTTAAGTAACCACACTGATCCTTTTAGGTGGACTTGTGACTGTAAGGCTTTTTTATTTAGTCGTTTCTTACTCAGTAAATATATCATCTGCTTCTTTGAATAGATGCCGGAACCTGATAAGTTCTTTTCTTAAATCCAATGGCAAAGATGCTCTCATTTTGGGAGGGACCTCAGCTTGTTCTTCGTCCGCAGCTTAGAGCATCAATAGATAAAACTTTTGTATTAAATAAAGATCATTCTGACACTGATCTAATGATGGCGAGCTTGAATTATTAGAACTGTAAGAGGCAGAGGAGCTCGATAACGAAGACTCAGACGACGTAGGTAATGAAGATCCACAGGAGCGTTCGCGAGGAATCTTATCGTCGCTGGATGAAATCAAAAACTTTTTTAGAGAGCAGGGAGATAATCTCAACAGCAGGCAGCTCAAAAGGTTTGACGGTAGTTCCAAAAATTTGAGGGCAGTAATGCGTCTTATATAACTCTCGATGAAAATAAAGGAAACAAAAGAAATAGAACGATGCCAAAGATGTGGGCTTAACCAGGTTGGTTCTTTCTTCCGTATCATTACTTGCTTACCAAAATGAGCAGCCAGCCCTCCCTCTCCTGCACTTGCTTATTGATGTTTAGAGGAGGACAAAGGTGCTGTTTTTTTCCCAGACTTTATCAGAATAATATGCTCTTATGGAAAAGGTGTGCATAGGCACGATTAAGGCAACGACTTGTCTGTTTGCCGGAAGCCTATAGCTAGAGGCTGGACTTAGAGGAAGGGAAATGAGCAATGGAGAACACAATCATGGACCATATATGTATATATTAGCGCATCCACAAGAATGATAGCTGACGGAAGAGCAAAATGTAGTAGTATTGACTTTTGGAACGCACTGGGGCGATTCCTGGGCGCATCATCACTTTACTGCGGCAAAATGATGGCATTCATTCGACTGTACAGGACGTCATATAATATTCTGGATAGTAGAGCGTAATGTGAATAAAGAACTGATAGTAACAATACGATGCACGTCTGGATAAAATGTAAATCTAAAGATTTTGGTTTGATTTGTGATAATTATTCCTCATGAGAAAAAGTTTCATTCCGATCAAAATCTCAGGTCTTTACAATTCTTGATAAAAAGTGAAGTTCCAAGTCTTACCGACCCTACCTACTACTATGGATATGCCTGGTGTCCATAGACAGCGACACATGTCTGATCTATACTCTAGTTGTCTACTGTATACTCGTAAACCTTGAAACTCCCCTGTTTCATGGAGGAAATGACAATGCCGTTAACCAATAGGGAGATAATATACATATCACGAGCTCTGTGGCCTATATCTACTCTTAGCCTACCATCAGAGTACTTGTTACAACACGAAATACAACTGAAGACCACGAGAGGCGATAGACTGGCTCTTAGGCACGCCCCAGGGCGCTTATGGAAGATGTAGAAGAAGGGTTTAATCAGTTGGTTGAAATAGTTAATGTGGGCATTTCTCACACACTGTTACAGGCAGCTCCTTACTTTTAGTAACAGGGGTAATATGCGAATAATGGTATTAAGCGACGATCATGTTTACCCGAAGTGAAGGAGTCCACTTTAAATTAAGGGGTATCTCCTTTTGAATGATAGAATATATTTGTAAAACGTCTATAGTTGCCAAACAACACACTTTGTAGGTATGTGTAGAAAATAGACAGTAATTAGGCCATCAACTTTTGATATATTGTGATTGGTGCTGCCCTTCACACACACTTCTAGATATACATCAGAGCGAGTCATAAGATAGATAGGGTCTCTTGTAAATTTTTAGTCATTGGATATTGGCTGTCGCTGTCGCTGTATTAAACAGCGTGTCTTACGCCACACGATGGGGCTTTGAGGTCACTGCCGTGAGGTAGTTCACCCGTAGACGTTAAATGAAATCAAACCAAATCAAATTAAGACGAAATATATGCGTTTTGAGTGTTTACTATAATTATGGGGCTATAGAAATTAAACTTCCCCAAATAAAATCCTCACTACTTTGGGAATGAAAATTTTCTAGGGAAATTTGTATGACCGAAAAAATAAGAAAAGGACAGCAGTTTAGAGATTGAATGAAATCAATGAGAAATATGAAAAATATTTAACACACCTAAAGTGAATACAAAAATAAGTTCTCTACAATATTTCACAATCTCCCCTTAATTTTTAATATCAAAAAGATAGAGTTATCTCACTTTTAAAACGCTTCACGATCCTATTTGCTTTTTCCCACAGTTTAAGCCTCTTGATACAGATTAACATTAGAGTTATTGAATCATTCAATATTTGAACATAAATACTTGTAAACTTGTATCTCATGAAGCTGTATGGGATCACTCGTTTTCGTATTGTACCAGCGTCGCATAAGTGTCTTATTTCTCTAGCTCCATGCAAAAGGTACCACATAGCTGTTGATGGATCACTTGAATGTAGGTCCGAAAATTTATACTTAAGCAAAATGGATTCCTTCTTGGACTGTTAGTACTATACCTCATTGACTCTTTATTGTAAGAAATCAGTAATTTAGCAGCGGAATGTAGTATTTTTCGAAAATCCTTAAGCAAGCTTAGGCCGGTCTTTCAACTTAATGAGTTCTATTTGGGGGCTCAAGTGTGGGATCTGGAGTCGCCACTTGCTGATTTGTTCTTGACTGAATTATATTTTCATGATGCGGAGTAAAGGTTGATATTAAATTGTCAAGAATTGATTTTGAATTTAGTTGTTCCAGATTAGCAGTAACCGAGAGTGTATCTCCTTCGTGTGAGGTTTCAATTCATAGTATTTCTATCAATTCAGCTTTTCCGTTAGGTACGAAGCATTTCTTTATTCTCCTTAGAGAGTTTAGCAAGTTAAGAAAAAAAGTGCCAATGATCTGGTATTACGATGTGATGTAGGACGCCATATGTTGAAGATGTAAGTGCTATCATATTCTACAGGATATCCAACATAGGCGCGTTCCTATAGATTTTAACATTTAGGCACAATTTTAATGTGAACATATTCGGAATTTCCTAGTATACGAAGATGTTTCCTATCTTCAAAATAACTTATGCAATGGTGTCTGACATTCAAGTTGTTGGTGCGGAGGACAATTAAGTATAAAGATAGCTAGTGAGGAAAATGTAGGTCATCAAATTTGAGGAAGACTTGTGTCTAAAGCTACTGCACGAGTATAAGCCATTACTAGTCTCACTACGTTCTGCAACAATATTATATTATGTTGTGGTGTATTCGGTGGTGATTTTAAAATTGCAATTCCTCTATTATTATGTGATGGATTGAATGAATTTTGAAGCACTTCATTGTCTATTTAAATTAGGCAAACCTGTGCACGGAAATGTACCCGTAAATAAGTGATGAATGTACTGAAGACAGAATTTTAGAAAACTAGAAATTATATGATAGCGAAAGATTTGCTATCTACATCTACAAATGGAGTCTGAAGCATTAGTGTATCTAATAAAATAGTTGAGTCATCTAGCATATGAATAAACACTGTCGCTGTGCCTTAGCTTCGAAGCTGCGTACACAGCAAACGGATTTTAAAAAGGGACATTTCTGTATACTGGCAAATGAAATGAGCCATTCATCTACCTATGAAGGTCGCATAAAAAATCACTCCTGGTGAGTTATAATCACTTTACGAATTTTGATGTTATTTAGATACAAAACTTGCTCTATTTCCTTAATTGTTTGAGTGTAATCTACTCCGTTGCGTTGTGGATAGAACGTTATCAGTAATTGATTTTCAAAATAAAAAGAAACATTATACCAACAATAAATTACCTTGCTACCATAATACGGTCTATTACATATGTGATGTTACAGGAGGCCATATCATGAATTTGCCAAAGTGAGAATCAATAGCTACATCAAGATGAAAAATTACTTCAACACAGCCCACACTCTCAATATGATCTTACAGGATAGATCCATAAATCTGTTTTATTCTCTATCAAAGAGAAAATGTATCTTAATATAACGATCTGTGGATGAGGAAAGAAAGTTGAAGTATTAGGTTAGAATTGTTAGTAATTTATTAAAATATTTGTGTTATATAGGTGAAAGAGGAGAGAACAACTGTCAACAATTAAAGTTTCTCGATTAAATTAAATTTAAGTAGTCTCCAAACCTCATCGAAAGTATAAAGTATGATGCCTGATTAATTTGTAAATCCTCTCGGAGCGGTCAGTCTTCTTCACTTCTATATGCTTCAAGATTTTTATTTTAAACGCGCGCTAAGCTTACTAATCCTTGTAACTTTTATTAATTGTATCCTTTGGTTCAGCCCTTTGTGAACCTGAATTTCAACCTCAACCAGGACGCTCTATCACTCCAGCAGAATCAAATCCTTTGATTTATAATTTAATTTTTCGGCATTCTGATCACTCTCATAAATACTATATTGAAAGGAAAATAGCGCCTAGTTTCTCATGAATAGCTCCCACACTCGTACGCCCATCTGAGTGTAATGGTTTCTGCTACATGACTTCTACAAGTATTATAAATATTACAAAAAATCCTGCCCCATAAAATGTCCTCTGTGCTCACCAGGAGAAGAGGTGGCGGCGGTGGAGGAGCAGCTGGAAACGATGGTGAAAATAGCGACCACAGTCGCGTCAATTCTCCCGCATCCAGGCTGGGCAATTCCCGCGACACAGGTGGGCCAGAAACATCCTATGAAAATGGCGAGAATGGGCACAAAATAGCCTTTGATCCCCGAGATATCAACGAGAGTGCTGAGAGGAGTAAGCAGCCCAAATTAACGTTAATGGAGGAAGTACTGCTCCTAGGTTTAAAGGACAAACAAGTGAGCCCATTCAAAATTTTATACTAAAAAGAACAATTATACGAATACATTTTGCTGATTATATTTATTCTTTTTGGCAGGGATATCTTTCTTTTTGGAATGATAACATATCATATGCTCTCAGAGGATGTATCGTAATCGAATTGGCTTTTCGTGGACGTGTTAGCATGCAGAAGGATTCTTCAAGAAGGCGTTATCCCCTGGCCGATCGAACGATAGAAGTGATAGACGATACTCTCACAGGGGAGGTTCTTTTAGATGAGGCACTTAAAATGATGAAAGCTAGCGAAAAGATGAGTGTCAGTGCATGGATCGATTTAATGAGTGGTATGCAACATCTTTGCCCTCGCAATTTTTAGACCTCAAATGTTCTCTTCTGAGGTCAACCATTTGTGACGTACTATTGACAAGAATTTTATATATAGGGGAGACATGGAACCTCATGAAAATCGGGTATCAATTAAAACAAGTACGAGAACGCTTGGCAAAGGGACTTGTAGATAAAGGCATCCTGCGAACAGAAAAAAAGAACTTCCTTCTTTTCGATATGGCAACTCATCCAGTCGCTGATGGAGGAGCAAAGGAAGAAATTAGGCGAAGAGTAAGGAACATCCTAACTCAAAAAACGGTCATACTCCCAGGAAGTCAATTTTTACCTGAGAATCTCGAGTTCAGATATATACGCACCATAGCCATGGTATGTGCGGCTTATGCTGCCAATGTTCTCGAAAATGCATTAGTTTCTCTTGGTCATGAATCTAGAGAGCGAGCTTTCTCTCATGTTGACGAGTTGTTAGCAGAATATAGTCAGTGGCCATTTGGGAAAAGGAGTGCAAATTCTTCTGCAGGTGGCGTTGGAGTTAATTTAGGTCAAATAGTCAATGAAGAGGTGAGTAATAGCAGAGATAAGGAACTCCAGTTAGAGGTAAGCTCCTACTTTTCATCAATTAATATATAAATCAATTTCAGCTGATCAGTTAAAAATAGGTTGTAGCTGCTTGTCTAAGTGTTTTTACCCGATTAGACTCACTACTCTAATTTAAAGCGTCGCTGGTAATAAATTTACAATTATTTAGGGGCCTCGACGACTTCAACAGACTGGATCCAGAAATTAACTGGCTATGGCTCAGCTCAGCTAGATTAGAACCAGTTTGTAAGATAAACTGGCAGCTTACCTGAGCCTATCAGAGCCTGTACAATTACACGTAATGTGGGATCAACTTGGGAACGGTGATCGGGAGAGCGAATAGCGGGTGAAAATAAGGTCTTTGGTTGGTTGGAACTTGGCGCTAAACTCTACATATATAATGACTTAAAGTTATGCTCTTGATTTGCCTCTCTTCAATAAGAATCGGAGTAGATAGCAGTGAAAAAGCTTGGGCTAAAACTGGCAAGAATTTGCGGTAAAAGTAAATATCGCATACATCATCAACCTCCATCTCAAAACCTCAGTTTCCAAACTTCCCAGACTTGAAATAAACCACACTAATCATATACATCAAGATAGACGTTATAAAACTACCGAGGGAATTTTTCACACCAAGAATAGTCCACGAGATACTCATCTTAGTAGAGTGCATATAATAGAAATATATATGAGAGAAATCTTGCTGCCTCACATCAAGAAGTGGATTGGATTTTATTCAACAAAAGACTATTCTTATTCTTACTTTTTTTTTAATTAAAAAAAATATATAAAATAAAGGCTCTATATTTTTAATAATTATGACTCCTAGATCCTGGTTTTTGCCGTGAAACATTCTGTTTTTTCTCCGAGCCGTTTCCTAAGAGTTAGTTACGTAGCTAAATATAATTCTAATATATTAGTTTTTATAATTTGCAGATTATCTAAGTATCCCGATGAAAACAAAAAACTAAATACCTTTTCTCTTATAACATGGCTTCTTTGATAAGGGTGTCTTCAATTTGTGCACAACGCCACTTAATTCACACCTTTATGATATTCAAACACCCCTTTTAAACACGCAATATATCAACCAATATGAATTCTACGAGTACTGCGCTCACTGAACTACGCGCAACAGATGCTCTGAAAATATCTGCTGTCGCCAGAAAGTACTCGATTAGTAGAACTACCCTGAGTCGGTGGTTTAATAGCAAAACGGGCTCTATTGCACGAAGAAGCGAACTGAATCGAGCACTCAACCACCAACAAGAAATACAGCTTATTAAGTATATCAGTAGATAGAGTGAGGCTTTTTTGTCTCCCTCCTCCAGTATGATCACGAATATCGCGTCCGATATGGCTGGTTACGCGCTAGAAAGGAACTGGTCTTCAGGTTTTGTTGAAATACATAGAGACGTCTTAGACAGGCGATATTTCCACACTCTAGATCTTGCGCGCCATGAAGATGATAATAGGGAAAGCTATCAGCATTATTTCTACGTAATAGTTACTAATATTTAAGAATATAGCATGACCGCATATAAAATGTACAATATGGACGAAAAGAGCTTCATGATAGGCAAGTGCCAGAAGACGCTTAAAATATTTACTAAGCAGACTTTCGAGGATAACAATCTCGTTAGGGCTGGCCAGGATGGTAATAAAGAGTGGGTGACTGTTATGGCTACGATCTGTGCGGATGGGACCTCACTGTCGCCGGCGCTAATATATAAAGCAATCTCGGAAATCTTCCAAGATCATTGGCTTATAGACTTTGACGCCTGTCGGCACAGCTGTTATATATTGAGCACAGTTAATGGCTAGACGTCAAATGAGTATGATCTGTCATGACTCGACGCAGCATTCAATAAGCAAACCGAAATCAAGACCGGAAGATCCTGGCGACTGCTTTTGATGAACGGTCATGGCTCACATCTTCATACCAGGTTGATTAAGAGATGCCAGGAGCTTAAGATCCTGTTAGCTATCTACCCTCCTCTCTCTACGCTTAGGTTACAGCCTCTCGATGTCAGCTGTTTCAATTTACTATCCAATTACTAAAGCCAAGGCCTAAGTCGATTATTGTCGAAAACTATAGGAGATTCCTCGATCAAGAAGTCCGATTTCTTTCCCATCTTCTGGCAGGCCTACGAGAGAGTCTTTATTAAGACTATAGACTCCGTTTGGTCGAAAACTGGGAACTGGCTATTCAATCCATCCATAGTGCTAGATAAACTCCCTAATCTGAAATCGAATCCAGAGGTGCCTGCTACTACCCAGCATCGAGGCAGTTCTAGTCCAGGAGTAGAATTCAGTGCTCCCACGCGAGCTAAACGATCCAAGACGCGAGTCTACCGAGCATAAGCAAAAGTTGACTGTAGGACCTCGAAGGTGATCAGGGGTCTTTACAGCGAGCTTGCCAAGTCTTCTGCAGAGCTTACGATCACATAATTTGATAAACAGTATCTGAAAGAGTCACTTAATAGAGAGAAGCGTCACAAGAATAGGAAGAAAAAAGTTCTAGAGCTACTGAGGTCTAAGTGGCAAACTGGCTCCCTGTTATTGAGCCCTACAAAAGTTCAGCGGATGAGGGAAATATTAGCAGAGCGGGAGCAAGAACAACAGGAGCTGGTTGATGCTAGAGTGGCTAGAAAGGAAGCTCTCGCTCAGAAAAAGGCTGAGATAGAGCACGAGCTTGCACAGAGACGTGTAGCCCGAGCAGTCGCATCGCGAGCTTGCGAGGCCGCAGCCGCTAAAAAGATGGCTGCTTTTGAGGCTGTAAAGCTCGCCAGACAGACCAAGAGAGAGCTCGAAATGGCTGTTAGAGTAGCTAAGCAGGCTTCTAGAACCAAACCCAAGCCTAAGATTATTACTCCCAAGCTAAAACCAAAGCCAGTGAAGCCTGTAACACCTGAGCCTATTAACGAGGTGAAATCGCGATCAGGGCGCGCCCATCAAGTAATCTACACTTTTGCGAGGGAAAAAATAGTATTTTCAGATAGCTAGTCATAAGGTGCTTACTATTCTAGAACAGAAGGATAGTTATCTAGTATAGTTGTTGTAATATAGGGTGTTTAACAGGGGTGCTTGATTATCATGAAGGTGTGCATTAAGTGGGGACGACTCTTATCCCTAACCTAAATCCACCATCAACATAAAGCGCCTTCCATAATTTTTTTTGTAACACTACGGCACAAATAATCCGGGCAAGGTATTTATTCCATTTTCTAAATATCTAGGCAAGCTTCCTATCAATCGAATAAATTAGATATGAACCTTACCTACGGTTTCAAAGTCAAATGGAATTGGTGTACTACCCGTTATGTTACCATCTTTTTTTTTTTTTTTTTTTAAAAAAAAAATTCACAGGTATTAATAACCTAGATATAGACTGAAGTTGGCAAATTATCAACTATGATCGATTCCAATCGTCCGGGGATTTTGATTTAACTTCCTTTTCTGGGCTCTTATTTCGCGAGCGCTGGAGCGAATAACGACACTTTTTAGTAATTAAAATATATCATGGGAAGACGGGAGTTGCTTAGAAATACTCAAAGTAATAATGGGAATGTATGTGGAGTAGTAAAGTCAAGTCTCAAAGCTTGCTAGAATTATCACATAGATCCAGTTCAGTAGATGAGTACAGAGAATTTTATTTTTATTGAGTCGTTTTCTGCTTTCGTAAATATATCTTATGCTGCTCTGAGCACCTACTAGATCCCGCACGATTTTTCTTTGAAGTCTATCGTTAATAACGTGACATATACTAGGCAGGGAATAAGCTCTGTATTCACTCAGAACATTGGGCGCAAGACTAGGATATAATTTCTGGATAAAGTAGCCAAATTTTCGACGATGATGCTGATTCTGAGCTAGGCATGTCGCAACGGAAGATGATAAAAATAAGTCATGGAAAGTGACGAGGGAACTTAACGAATTAATATCAAGAAGATTTCTATTGATTATAATCTACGCAACTAAAGAATGGACTATGTTTACAATTTTAAATTTGAACATTAATAAATATTTGGTAATTGCACTGATTGACAAATCTCATACTAGCATTGGGCCCAATTTTTGTCAAGAATTTGAGAGTTTGAGGCAGAGGTCAAAAGGTATCGATGTGATATTTTACGGAAATTGAAATTTGTCTTCGAATTTCAATGTAGTAGGCCAACTACCATTGTCGATGAAATGGCTGTTTTTAGCTAGGTCACTTAAGATAATCCTGAGTTAAAGACTGAAGACTTTTTTTTCGTTTTTTGAAAAAAAATAGTACCATAAGGTAGAGGGTATGTTAGATGTTAGAAATTGAGAAAATTACTTTGAATCTTATTAAAATAACCTTCATTAAGGGCCGCTAAATTTTGTTCAAATTCAAATATAGTGCCCTGAATGTATTAGTATTAGTACATACTAGGATCCGTTATTATCCCTAGCTTGTTACTAGCTTTTCAGTTTTGAAAAATTGTAGATCTATCACGCTGTCAGCAACGAATTCTATGAATGCATATCATAGAGTCTAACATTTTAATTCGAGTATCGGGAATGAAAGAATATACTTATTTTTTTTCATTAATAGGCTCTCTGCTCTTAATAAAGCCCCTTTCATGATATATCTACCGTTGACAAGTTTTATTATTTTTAATTCCATTTTTCTATCGATTTAAAAAAATGATGGATAAAGATATAACTCCTCATCATCTGTCTAGCTGATAACGCTATAAAATTAGGATTTATTTGCTTCGCACGCGAAATTGATAGTTTTAGTTTCTTAAATCTCGTAAACATGGGCCTCGATAGCTATTAAGCGTCTCTCAAGATGAAGGTAGGAAAAGCTTCGCTTGTGATGTCAGATTTTACTTCCATCCTGAAACCTAGAGACTTTAGAAATTTGACTTCGAATTGGGATTCATTATTTATCATTAGCTTCCTATTATTCTTACCTTAGGCCAAATAAATGTAGGACGGCAATAAATTTTTTTTGAATAAGCTAATCTCATTTTCTTTTTCCTGAAACAAAGCTGCCCTCAAATCCGGGCCTACTCTTTACTTTTGGTTTCTTGTTTTTGACGGTTTTCTTCTTTGCCCCTCCTCTACCTTTCATCGTCTTTGCTTCTCTTCGTTGTTTTAGATTTTCTTCGCGTTTTTTTTGACGTATAGCCTGCCTTTTGGCCACACCTTCTGTTCGCTCGGTCCATTCTGTTTCACTTTTTTTTTTGGCCTTTTCTTTACGTTTAAGAGTTTTCTTCAATAATGTTGTATTGTTCCGTAATTTTTCACCATGAACTCGTTTCTTAGCATTAAGCCATAAGTCCTTTTCTTCGATTTCAATTCGCTTTTTCTCATCCAATCCAGCTAACTTCTGTCGTTTCTTTTCATTGACCAATAGAGAAGTCGCAACATCCTGTGGCCCACGTTTTCTATGAATTATTTTAAGACTACTTAAATCATCTGTAAGTTGCTGACCATCTGCAAAGGATACGCGACTAAAAGATAAGTTTTGATCAATCGGATCAACTGTTGAGCTTTCAATACTTGACTCAGTTGACTTTCTCGCAGAAATAATGGCGGCAAGCCGTCTTGCTTCTTCCTCTGCTCTAGCTTTTATTCGAACTTCTTTTTTATGCGCCCGTCTTTGTTCCTCCTTTTTTCTCCTTGCTTCCAGAAGCTCTTGTCTATTTCGTGCAGGACGACCGTCTGGTCCGTCTGCTTTTCGTGCCGCTCGCAGGGCTTCTATCCTTGAAGCTAGTCTAGAGCGGAGAAGATCTGGATCGATGGGGACCTTAACTTGCTTAGATGATTCTGTCGTTGATTGTGAATCTTCAGTATGGTTATTTTTTTTCTGTTTTTTAAGATTGCCGGCATTATTTTGTTTGGACCCTTGTTTTGGAAGCACTCTTTCCGCCCCATCAGTAACAGACGTTTCATTTACCGCTTCCACCGTATTCTCTAGTTTGCGCTTACGCGCTCTTTCATCCATGACATCTTTAGCGCTTTTCACGGAATCTGGATCAAGTTTAGCTCTCTGAGCTGCAGCAGTTTGCTCTTTTGTTTGCTTCTTTTTTTTCCATTGATCCTGCGCTATATTAGCATTTATTCAGCATTAAAACTGTTGATTTATCCAAGTAGACTTTACGCTATTATCTTTTCCATAATAATGCTTAGCTGGAATCAATGAGAGTAGACCATCGAATGATTTGGCATGTTCGAGTAATCGGTCCTATTAATGTAATATGAGATACTTTCCTTGAAGAGTGAGCTTTGAGTAGAGGAAATTATAACCTTGAGTGAAGCATCTGCCATCTTCAAGCAGGTTATGTATGTGAAATAGTTGCCTATGTAGGAGCCGCCATGTAGGGTGAGGATTAAAATTTTATCCGGAACAATATTTGTTTTGACTAGTTTATTCTTAGTTTATCCGAAGTGGGTCTCAAACTCTAAGATTTGGGATCTCTGCTAACAGGTGTATGATTGCTTTTGTTGCCCAATCTCGAGTTTCAAGGCAATCGATTTATCCAATATCAGAAGAAGGCATTGTGTTTGAGTGTTAGTTAAGAACCAACTTGTAATAGCCCTAATGTATCATGTTTACTAGAATAATTTTACGTTCTCAGGCTAAATAGATTTACCAAGTCGATTGATTGTAGATACTTGAGAGATAAAATTGGCCAACCAGCCTTGCCTTTTATGCAGTTAGAAGCTATATGTTTTTCTCTGTATAAACCGTGGGATCACCTGCTTGAGATCTTTCATTGTTTTGGTCCTTATAACCTTCAATTTTCCTTATAGATCGGCTAACTACCGACCTACACTCTACTAGAACTTTGATAATATGACAGTAACGGTAGAAGCAAAGTCCCTTTCCGATATTACTTGGATAGCCTCAAATCCGCCAAGGTTTCCGCGCAATCCGGCCGAGAAGCCTCGGAGACCTCTGACACTGTATATTGCCCGAGTCCCAGGGAGTAAGGGTAAGTAAAATTTCGGTTAGACATGTCTCGTTGTACTCATTTGGGAGATTGAAGATATAATTTTAACGACGCTAAAACCTTTCACGCAAAATGTCACTGCCCAGGACGTTATCAGTAGCTTGTACTACTTCCACGTGAATTCGGATGAAGACATCCAACCCTCTCCAAAATCTTTTGGAAACTCAGATGGTCCAGCTTCACCAAAGGCAAAGACATTTTTAATTCGAAGGAAACCAGTCCCTGGAACTGAACACCAGATTTCACCACAGCCCCCATCGCAGGTTGATCAAGCCATACCAAGACGCCCCTCACCCCCCCAGGGAATTTCATCAGTGTCTACTATTGAAAGAAAACCAGTGCCAGGAGCAAACACTCAAAACACTGAGTTAACTCAGTCAAAATCTCATCTCAAAAATGTGCAAAATCAAAATCATGACTTCATCGAGTCCAACCCTTCGACAACATTAAGGCACAAGAAATCTGATCGAGCTTTTTCGGTTACAATTATCCGACGAGACCCACCATCAGGAGCACAATGGAATATAGGTACCGTCTCTGGATATCCACTAACTGGAGAAGCTTCAAATAGTCGCCATGGTGCGCGATCCACAAAAAAACCATACTATGATATCTCTCTATCCATCTCTGCGCCTGGATATGCTGGCTTTAGAGAACAATATCCTGTCATGGATCAAACGCAAAAGCAAAGCTCAAAGCCCAACGAAACATTGCATCATGAAAGCAGCACTACATTTAACCGAAGAATAAAAATGGAGGGGTCCAGCTTTTGGGACAGGGCTTCTGCTCAACGCAAAAGAGCTATATCTGATTTATCGGATAAATATAGAGCCTCGTGTGGACTTCGAGCCCAAGAAAACGATCATGATCACTATGATGGAAAAACTCATGGAAAAGGTTACGTTTTTATGTCTCCGTGGGGAGGACGATGCAAGTTTGTCACTGGAAGTGGAGGACGATCTCTTCGTTGTCTCCATAAACTTCCGTCTCCAATCTCCGCAAATTCTATGGACATACAACAGCATTCCGTTATCATATCTGAGCTTCGATTTAATCTCCCTATATCGCTACTAGCATATTCTACATCTCCACAGTCGATAGATAGAATAAGCGATTTTTTTTCTGAATCTCAATACAAAGACGTCCGAAGTAAATTAAGCAATCTAAAACTGACAGGCCCGCCTTTAACTCATCAAACTAGGGCAAATTCTTCTTCTCACCAGCGATTAGATGATGGGGGACATCTAGGTCGCATCCATTCTAGAAATTCCACAGATTCCCGAGAGAAAAATAATTTGGAGACGATGGAAACATCAAGAAGTAGCCTAGATATATTACAAAAGAATAGTAGGGATGAAAGTCCTTCTAATAAATATCTCGATCTGGGACGTGAGAAAGCTGGGGGTGGCAGTAATGGAAAGCATGCCAAACTCGGCAAAATAATTGTTCACGATGAAGGAATTAAAATGCTCGATCTTGTTATTAGTGCTAATATGGCAGTCTGGTGGAGTGTCTGGGATGGATTTTGAATCTACTGGAATTGAGAGAGAAGTAAGTCTGACATGCGGTTTGATTAAAATCAAACCTTAATACTCTCAAAACACCACACATTTGATCTAAATCAAAACATTTAACAACAATTTATATAAAAATTTAAGTCTACGCCGCTCAGCTGAGTATACTTTACACATATCAATATTCATCCCTGCAGAAGCAGAAGCAGACGCACTCACATTCCTTTTCAAATATTTATTACTGGCTAACGACAAAATGAAATCTTCATCGTGTATTAAAACAAGAGGGTATTGGGAGTTTGATTTTATTTTGATTAAATAATTTTGCTTTAAATAATGTATATAAAGATAAGAATAGTAGATTGTAACCACCTTGATTCTTGATAATGGTATTGAGGGTTTATAGAGAAGAAAGAGAAATTTTGGTTTAATGTGTGTCTCTACTGCAAACTACAAATTGATTATTATTAGTTGAAAACCTCGTTCCCATCAGTTGAAACTTCACAGAATGTATGAATCTCTATGGGAAGTGTGGAGATTTTTTTATGATAAATACGTACCATGCATTATGTTCCTTTTATGTTTCGATTCATTACATCGTGTCCTTAAGCACAGTATCTATTACACGGATTTTCACAGTTTGTCTGTAAATTGAATCATAATAACCGTTAAAATATTCTATGCAAATATTTTACGTTAAAACTTCGGCGGGCTCGTGTCATGTACAAATGACGTACTTCCCCACGGTGCCTCCAGATGCGCAGAATCTCCGAACCGCCATCATTTTGGCTACGGACAGCCATGGTCCAAGCGTTTTTTTGACATTACAGGGCTAGCCATAGCTAGTTAACTGAGCTAGGGCTCTGCGCCACAACATAACTTGATAGAATTATTAATACGTTTTTTATGAAATTCATAATACACTTCTGGCTTTAATATTTTCTCTAATTGGTGAAAAGTTTTATAATCAATTTTCGTTGCCTGGGACAACAAAAATAGTCATAGACATTAAAATTTTTAAAGCTAAGATTTGAAATCCAATATTTTTAGTTCACAAAAAACTTGAATTGCTTCTGTTTGAATATTACGAATGAATATATAAACAGTGAGTGAGTGATAGTAGCATTGAAATTTTAGCGATATGTCTAATGGGTACGTAACACACTGAATTGAAAACGAAAAAGAGGCATTTTATTGACAGCTTCTCATTGTAAGTAAAAAATTTAACTTGAGGTTACTTAGATTTAACAACTGTTTGTATTCAATGTTTAAATCTACTAGAAAATACACGGCTTAGTATTTCAGCTGGTAACACAAGAATAGCAGTTATAGATGAGGTGGAATAGAGGCATCATACTCGAAAGGTAGAATCTGCAAAGAACTACCACATGGCTTATTACTTAATTTAGAGGAAACTCTGTAACGTGAATTTTTACATATTCTTTCGGCATGTAATACTTCGCGTCGGTTGCCGAACTTAACTGTGCCTTTCTATTTATTAACATTCTTCCTTCGATAAGATGTTGTAAGAGGTTCCAGGATAGGCTCGGGCCGATCAAGGAATTCCGAAATTTCATTAGGTATATGCCAATGACGATGAAAGTCGTTGACTGTCAAATTATCTCCACGGAAGAGAATATCCCGAACTCGTGACAACACGGTAGCCCCAATGTAGTATGGACAGCGTCGCTGCATAGTTCAATCATCCTCTTTTTCCCTTCTTTCTCGCATTCTTGAATTTTTCGAACCTCTTCTCTTGCAATTTTCAGAGGCTCCTCTAAAAGACCCAAAGCATATCGGTGAATTCTGAGATTAACCTGGTGGAAAAGTGGAGTTTGGGACGAATATAAGATCTGCCTTTTTCTCCTCCTCTAGGTGCTGCATTAATGATGCATGCCCATCTTCTCACCAGGGAATCAGTTTCTCAACAAATCCATATAGATCAGATCTAGAATTCTGTAACAATTTTTTCAATTTTGAATGGTTGCCTTCCACATGAGACATTGATGCCACCCCAAAATGGAAAATTTTATTCATCTCAAAACTGGCGAATTTGTTGGTGAAGTCTCGGAACCATATAGTCCACAAATAATTCTACCCCTCCTCTGTCAAGCGATTGACATATAGTTTCAAAGGTTTCCAAATCTGAAGACCTAACTGCCTTAATGAAGGCGTCCCAAAAGCTCTTTCCAGCTTCAGTATCTTCTGGCTCTTCGATCCCTGGGGTTTCCATAAGTCCGAATCGTTTACGGATCCAAGTATGAACAAAGATGTTCATGTGCCACATACAAAATCGAGCTTTTATATTAAAAATATGAGATTCAAGACATTTATTAATGCTTTTTCTCTATCGGTAACAAACAGCTTGGGCAATTCTATATGCTCCTGATGAAGAAGCTGGGAGAGTTGTTGTAGTGCCCAGACATAAGACTCGGCTTTCTCATTAACCATAAAACACAGCGCCATCTGAATTGTTTTATTTGAACCCGTGACGCCACAAATGTAGAGGAGGGGCTTATTGTACCTATTGGCTTTATTAATTTTATTGGTCTTTATGATAGTGTGCATATTAGATAGAACTCTCCGTTACCTGTTGTTTTTTTAAGTACAATCAAGAAGTACAATATCATGGAAATTTTTAAGTAAATGTATAGAATTCGGGTGGGCCAATAGTAATTGATGTAAGTGATTGATTTCCTTCATCAACTGTATATCTGGAGAAGGAGTTATTATCTAGGTGTGAAAGTAATGCAATTGTGGGACGCATGGATTTTAGTAGTTCTTTCCTAAATCGATACTTTAAGTTGCGAATATCATGTTTCGTCTGTATTAGGTTAGGAAATCTTTGAATCTACAGTGGAAATGAAATTCATGGGTACTTTTGCCTTCCATCTAAACCGTATAGAAATCACAAATAATAATATTGATAGGATTACATTGTGGCGCAGGGCGCTAATTCAGTTAACTAGCCATGGATATCCCTGCAATTTCAAAAAGACGCTTAGACCATGGCTGTCCGAAGCCAAAATGATGGCGGTTCGGAGATTCTGCGCTCCAAATGGTCTTGCCAAAAAAGAGAAATTTGTATGAAAGTTGTTACGCATATATGATGTTATAAATCACCTGATATTTCGGATTAGCCTATTCTAATTAGCCTGCTTATTGTAGCTACGTGAATATAGAGGCCCCAGCATTCAGAAAAATATAACTTCAAGCTCTTTGACATTCACATTTATCCGTACCAAATGGTAGCATTACGTCATTGAAGTCTCATCCACCAGCTGTTCGCACCAGGGAGATAAAATCGGTTAATCCAGATTAGGCAACCATTATAACCCACTTTCGTCGTCAAAAATTTGATGGCAAGCACCTAAGCCAACCTTGATTTAACTAACAATTGTGATTAGCGACGCAAGTGAAGCAAATCGACAAGCAATAATTAGTATGTCGCTTCAAGCAGGACAACTATTAGAACGGCTTTTCATAGGACGCCCAAAGTCTCAAGTGAAGTTTTCTGTGGACCAAAAGGCAGCGATTACATGGGTGCTGCAGATTTTTTCGGCCCCTCCCGCTATTGCATCGATTAACCCTGCATCTGCAGCAACAGTCTTGGCAAATCTTTAAATCCCTAATAACTGGCTAAATAACTAGTCCAAGGCAGTCGAATCTGCAGAGTTAATAGTTCAAGCGTTACCATAATTACACAAATTAAAAAATAAATCGTTAGAGCTCGAACCAAGGAAAATAGAAGAAGGATCTAAAGCAGAAGCCATTGCTAAAAGTAAACCCATAGCACAGAAGCAAGAAGCAAGAAGCAAGGGCCAAAAACCTTGAACAAAGCAATTAATATTGCGCATGCTGCGGCTGAGTTAAGATCAAATAATTGCGACTTTGCCTTAAATCTGTCAAAAGAACGAAATCGTCAAATTAATTGGATTACACAAAACTACCAACCTCATCCTACGTTTCTTGTTGATTTAAACAAGGACAAAGACATTTACATTAAAATTGTTGAAGCCGTTAACGCTGCTATTTCTTGTGTACCTCGTCTTCGTGAAAAGCTCATATCTAAAGCGGGGCCAAAGGACTCAGAACTTGAAATCACCATACCTATTCCCAAAAATTCCGACGTAGTTGCTAGTGGTATAACTCAAACCATAGTTAATAATAAGCCGTACGCATAATCTTCAGTTAATACATCTCCATTACACCAATCTGCTAATGTAAAGATAGACCATACACCAATCACTCCAACAATCAAAACGTAAGTCTGGCTGATAAAAATAATACTGGCAATATGAGTGGCTTAAAAGCAACCTTTTCTGCTGAACAATTCCAAAAATTGCTGCAAGTAATTCAGGTTCCTCTGAGAGTCAGTAGCGGTAATTCACAATTTCGTTCACAAGACTTAGGATACTTTGACCCAAATAAAGAGACAGGTCAGTTTGTGGAATTTGTTGATAATAAAACAGCTTATCACAATGTATGCTCCTTAACCGCTAGGGTGAAAGCAAAGTCTGCTGGAGTCATTGAAGGCTCTTTTGCCTCGACTACGGTGGCTGCCCAGCTTGACCAGTGCCTAAAGGGCAAGGCCGAGCTGTGATATACTCATGAAATATCAAGCACGGTACGCGCTGGGCCAAAGATTAGCATATAAAACTGGTGCAATGAGCTGGAAATTCGGTTTCGAATGAGTCCTGGAGTAGCTCTTGAAAAGTTGGCAAAACTGAAATACACTATCAGCGATGTGCGGAGATGTAAGGATCCCGAACAAGTTGTCCAAAGCATAGTCGTTCTTGAGAGAAGTACTGGTACTGCTGAATCGATATACTCCCAGATATTAACTGCGCATCGACACTTGGCCGCAGAATTACGCATACACATCCCCACTTCAACAGCAGAGACAACCCTTACATATTTTTTAAAACACATCGGTCAAAAGAAAGATGACTTGAGATCTGGAAACCAAATCCCATAAATCTTCGACCTCAAAATCAGCACGAGAATAGAAAGTTTGCTTTACACAAGGCAAATCACTGGAACCATCGTGGGAACTCCTCTTCATATTCTCCCAAAGACCCCCTTGCTTCCAGCAACAACCGTAATTTTAACAAGACAAGAAAAGAGATCATGAGCGAGGTCTCTAAACTGGATAAAAAGCCATATTGGAAAAAAGATGTGCGTCAAAGCCAGAGGCCTGGAAAACAGCGTACTTATAATTTTGAAGAAGACCCGGAGAACTATGGAGACGAAGTCCATCAGGTAGATAGTGAAGATTTCGATGTTTACGACCAAGTAAATTATCAAGGCGTGGGAGAAAATTATCATGAATCTATCCCTGATGATAACGATGAAACTGAGGAAATTGATATACATCATATCAGCCTTAAACGCTCTGAAATTCAGAAAAATTCGATGTCGACTGATCCTGATATTTCCAACTCGAGGTTCAACGGTATAAATAAAATATTAAACCCTACTCCCACACACTTCCTTACCAAACATAGACTGGATTAGGCAAATAGTCCTTTATCATCGAGGCAGAAAAGAAGCATGTTTGACTAATTTGTGGGGCCAGGTTCTCGACTGGCAACAAGCTACATATCCATCTCAGACAGGTTCATGACAAACAAAGATCAGTAAGCCGTTCATCAGTCCTATCTAAAACTAGCCTATCGTCAAATTACTCATTACTCCAATCAGGTCATTTTTGTTGTAAGATAATGACATTACTGCATCTAATACCCTAGTCCATGCAGTAATATGTACTACCTCGAACCTGGGAAAATGTAACTCGCATATACATATGCATGTAGTTTGGCCTGAAAACAAGGATTAAAACATGCGCTAGCTGGGGTCATACAGACCTTTACTGGGATATTTCTGCGCTAAAACTACCATGCTTATGTACGATTATTTCATAACTCCCTTTTTTCACATCCGGAAGTCTTGCCAGACATGGATTGCACATAGGATCAACAAGTCAAAAATGTTATTTTGACGCAAGAAAAATTTTCAACAATCAAAAATCCAACAACTAATGCAGACTTTTTGGATCCAGACAAGAAGTTTGACAAGGCTAAAAGTCGTATCCAATGCAAGGTGACGTCCAACATCTTCGACGTTTGATTTCAAAGCAAAATGTTTACTTGGTGGAAAAAATAAGTCCATGATTTCTGTAACTTCTATTAGCTTCAGATACTTGGAAAAAACGCGACAATTACTTCTTTGACCAATACAATGTTCATCTATTGCAGTTTTCCATTAAATGTATATCACTTTCTAATCAGAAATAATATACTTCCGTGAATAGTAACCACAATATTGTAAATATACTGGCTCGAAAACACTTTGAAGTATGGAGTCTGTATTAGATCAATATTATTTAGCTCCGATGGAACACCGTCAGCTTAAACATTGAGATGAGATTCTCAATTTGGATTCAAAGTTGGCGCAGTCCATATCAATAAGCGTAGTTAAGAAGCATAAGATAACTCTGTTAAATTACAAGTTACGAGGTTTAGGATCTATACATATCTATTGGAGTATTACATTCTCTTAATCTATTATCAATTGATAAAGCTTCATATAAATTATTTATTTTATTATTAGATGAAAGATTCGTCTTTGTGTACTTAAATTTCTCTTATTAAATTTTGCAAGTTTCAATATCTTATAGAAAGCTACACTCTTATTTAATTTAGTGAATTAGAGAGCCATGATCGAAAAACACACATAAACAGCCTTTCCAATTCAATGCTTCGTAGCCATGTAACGCATACAGAACTAGCAACCGGTCGAAAATGACAAGTAAACAGGCGAGGAATATCCAAGAAAAAGGGTTTCTCATATACACCGGAGCATGTTGCTATACAAATAAAACAAAAATGAAATAATAAATGGAACCAGATGATGAATAGAAAACAGAAAATAAAAATTAGAGAACATTAAATAATAATTACATGAAAAACAAATGAAAGCTGAACAATTAAGATTAAAAACGCCAGAAAGTAACGCAATAATACAAAAATATTGAAAGAATGAAACTCAGAAATTATGACTATATACATTAAAAAAAGAATGACAAGTAGAGGTACAAGCTAGTACTTGGTCGGGCCTCCTCTGGCATCAATTACGGCCTTGCAACGATCTCGCCAAGATGCATACAAATCAGAAATAAATTTATCGGGTACTGCATCCCAGGCCTCCTGTATGATCCGACGAAGTTCATCATTTCCTGCCCTCCTTGGATTGTAATCCGTGAGAGAGTAATGGTCTTGAATATATCTCTTCATCTTGGCCCAGACATGCTCAATCAAGTTCAAGTCTGGAGAGTAAGGAGGCCAATCGATTGTCATAATCTCACGACGACGTAAGTTGTCCTGAGTAAGCCAAGATCGATGGCACGATGCGTTGTCGTGTTGAATAGGGTGTCCCTTCCTTGTGACCGCTCGTACTGAACCAGCCTTTGTACTTGCGACAAAATGTAAGCATCGTACTTGGCTGAATTCATTGTTCCATACAGCTTTTCCCAAGACGTCCCTAATTCTTTCCTTCCGTTGTGTATGATTCCATGAAACATCCAAGCTGGAAGTTTCCCATACTGGGGAGTTAGACACTCGGGACGTAATCGGTCAAAAAGTATTTCCTGCCTGTCGCCCTCTACAAGAATCGTAGCATACCTTCGGCTGTTTGCTCCTCCATGAGCCCAAACTTCATCGGAAAACATTTACTCAGAAAGTCTCTGAGGCGACCAATAAAAAGCACGCATTGCAAACTCCAAACGCCTTTGCTTATGTTCCGGCCTATCTGAGAATCCCTTTTTCTTCGATACTCTTCGTTCGTACCCTTGCGATTTGAACGCAGTTCGAATCGCTTTCTTCCCGAATTGGTTGAGATCCAATTCTGGGGCGAGATTAGGAATCATGCGGAAGGGAGCGTGGCGATACTGTGGGTTACAGTGAAGCCAGCTCACCATTTCCTGGGCCTTTTCCTCAGACACAGCTGGTTTCCTCCCGCACGTCTTCTTCCCAGCGTCAAAACCATGACTTCGGACATAATATACTTGCCGCTTAGTGGAACCAAAGTGCTCCGCAATTTTTGTCACCGGCACTCCTAGATCCTAAGCAGTTTGGATTTCGATTCGATCCTCTTTTGTAGTTTCATGACTACGATTTCGATCATTGACTGTAGAAGGCTCAAACCCTTCTAGGGTAGAGCTATTTATTTCTCTAATTTTTGCTCAGTAGTTGCAGTGGGTTAAATTAAAGCATCTATTTACAATTTGGTAGAATTATTCGAATCTTGGCTCTCTACAGAGGGAAAACTGCACCCTATCGAACTTGGATTAAATGCCATATGAGGCTGGTACATAGTAGAATTTCATTAGTTATTGACTTAGGAATGTGATATTAAACTCGACGTACGAATTGGAATAACAACCTATGTGTTGTGGTTCAGCAGGAAGACTCGGCCCAAAATCAGAAACCCTTGGAAATGGAATAGGACTGGTTTTTCTTAGCAATTAGTCAAAAAGGGTGATACAGCAACCTACAAGAGAGATTGAGAAGTGGCAGATCCCTTCAGAGAGTAAAATTCGTCTGTTCGAGACAGAGAGTTGGTAATGCCAATGTTTTCCATGATAAATTTTGATGTGGTGTATTTGTGCGGTGAGGTGGGACTGAAAGTGGAAGCTGGAGAAGATATGGTTGTATGATGGTGGAGGTATCTTGGGACCTCAAGAATTTGAAGATATCCAATTTGGTTTCTTGCATTTCTCACCAACTTTTTAGCGTTACATTTGATCGACTACTTACCCCTGCCTGCATGCATATGTATATGCGAGTTACATTTTCCCAGGTTCGAGATAGTATAGTCAATGAGTATGACTAAGCTCATTCTATATTCCGATATTCTACTGTATTCTAGAATATGTTAGATATCTAAAGATCCTTTTACAGAGATAAAGATACATCTAAAATCTTGTAGTGTATTTTAGATTACATCCAATCTTGTATATATATAATAGTTAGTCCTTCAGTTAGTTTAGAAAGTAGAACAACTATTAATTCTTATCTCTATCAATACTCTTTCAAGTCCATATTAATCACCATATATTTATCTTCTCCCTTTATTTAATATACTATATAAAGCTGTGCATAATCACTTTCAAGTATTTTAATAAAAATCCCCTTCAATCTGACTCTGATAGAATTACTAACAATCTTCCGTCAACCAAGCGAATGCCCCAAGTAGTTCATTCTACAGCTGATAAAAGCAAATCTCCTCCAGGTTACGCCTTTTAAGGTCGAAAAAATGATGAAATAAAAGTGGTACTAAGCAGCTTAAATTAAAATTAGTCAATTTGTAAATCTAGATTTTTAATAACCTACTACAAGTGGAATAACGGCACAGTTTTCTCGAGAGGTACTCTTTGTCGACAAGGCACATGCTAAGGTCCTACTAAGAATGAACATCATCTATTCAGAAGGTTTGTGATGGCTTGCTAGCCAGTATATTCCTGTAACTTGAACTTGCCATACATGCGCACAGCCTTGCGTTAACATTTGTTGTGTTTCAGTTAGTGTACAAGGGTACCCAGACATATTATGACATAGGTCAGTGCTTCGTAATAATGCTGCCATCATCTCGTTCTTGAGCTCATCTCCACTCGCGAACATATCTGCTTTTTCCAACAATAGCTTCATTTCCTTACCTTTGACTGTAAAGATAGCCTCGAGCATTTGTTTTCTGAATTGGGCTGTTAAGTTTTCCATTTCTGTGACGGATGCTTGCCGTTCACTTGTAAACTGGAATTCTTTGGTAAATTGGAGAATTCACTGGCACTTGGATGTATTGTTTAATAATTGAAAAATAATTTTCTATGTAGAGTGAGAGAGGGGGAGATATTCGAACTGTCACGTCTCGTTTAAATGAGTAAGAATTGCATTAAACCTTTTCAAATTTCTATTTAAATTTATGTAAAATATTATTATTAGAAATAGATGTCAATTTGCAGAAGATTTCTTATAGATTGTTTGAATGCCTATTCAGGATAAGTCAATTCATTTCTGGTAAGAACTATTGAATGTCAGTCATGTTTTTTAGTTAAGAGATTCGGTCAGTTGAGAAAAATAAATTTAACAAAAACTCACATTTAAAAATAAAGTACTCTAAAATTTTAGCATGTTGATAACATAAAAAACGATACGATATTGAGAATAAGGAAGTAGCAATCATTGAAAAAATAGCTGGTTGGTTTGTATTGGATGGTTTCAATTTAATGTTAGGATTGTTAAATTTTGTGTTATTGTTCTTGAAATATAAGGCGCTGAACGGCGAGGGGTCAGGATGAGATTCAGCTCAGATTTTCAAGTTCGAATTGGGAAGTCACATGGGTCGATTCCCAACTGGGTAAAGCGCTGATGGATGGAGATAACGTATTACTAGGGAAGTTCAGCAGCTGAGTTTATATAACCACCCCCTTTGGATTCTAAAATATTCTTTAAATGTGTAGAGCGTAGTTCAAATTAGGCTAGTAACAAAAACTAATGCACGTTGGCCGACATAGGGTAGGACGGATAGTAAGTAATTGGACTTATCCGTGTAAATAACACATATGCATTCATCCATTACAGTTCAGATTATTTAAATACATTCGCTCAATAACTCCAATCTTCTACCCAAATTCATTATTAAAACGTATTCTACACATCAATTACTACCCATAGAGCTCAAAACTACAACACTTCGTCAATTTCATCTACTTCACCATGAATACATTCTATCAGCCCATGATTACAGCCTTAACTTCTCAAGTCTTTCCGTCCCTTGTGGAAGCACAACAAGCTTTCGAAAATTTCGCTAGACTACAAAAATTTGGATATAAAATAAATCAAACACTGAAAAATGCAAAAACTGGAGATCCTACCAAACGGGTTTGGCATTGTGATCTAAGTGAATGGCCTGATAGAAGAAACAAATCAGATCATGTGCATGAATCAAAAAGGAAAGAACGAAAATCTGCAAAGTGTGGCTGTGGCTATAGAGCTCAAGTTAAGCAGAACAAGATTTCAGGAGAATTGGTTCTTGAAAGCTTGGTCTCGGACCACAATTACGGTACTCTGATTACCCTTTCTGCTGCTCCCGTTTATCGCAACTCTGCTCTGTCAGATGAACAAATTGCGGAGATTATTAAACTCTCAAATACCGGGCAATCGTCGACACAAATTATTGCTTACCTCCGCAAGAAAAATCCAGAACAGACACTGATTGCAACTGATGTCTCAAACTTGGTTCAGAAGTCAAGGCGACAAGTACTTGACGGAAAGACACCAATTCAGTGGTTATTGCAGGAGTTGCAACTTCAAGGATTTGCCCACGACTTTCTTGTCGATGGTGACGGGTGTATCGATCGGCTATTTTATATTCATGCCGCTAACCTTTCTCTTCTACAGCAAAATCCTGATGTGATTCTCCTAGACAGCACTTACTCGACTAACCGAATTAAGATACCAATGCTTCATATTGGCGCTGTAACTTCTGACAATTTAACCATATCTGTCGGAGTCTATTTTCTACGAAATAAGAGGGGATCAGATTATACTTAAGCAATGGGAAAGTTAAGGCTGATCTTTAATCAAAATAGTATAGAGCTTCCCGAAGTAATTATTACTGATCGAGAGCTGGCATTGATGGGGGCTGTCCAAGAACATTTTTCCGAGTCCAGTCATGTTTTATGCTCCTGGCATGTTAATCAAAATGTCAGAGCAATGACTAGAAAATTTTTTCCGAAGCCCGAAAAAAATGAAGAATTTCATCAGTTGCATGAGGAATTTTACGAGGCTTGGATGCATATAATTGCATCCCCAACTAAATTATTGTACCGAGCACGGCTAGCGGCATTTCAAAATGCTGCATTTCTAACGCCAGCTATAAAGTATTGTATTGGTACATGGCTTGTGTGGGAGGAAAAATTGGTTGCTTGCTGGGTTGATGAAATCCCACATTTTCGAAACAAAACTACGAGTCGGCTTGAGGGTATGCATAAACTTTTGAAGGACTATGTTCAAAGCTCTGCTGGGGATATGAAAACTGTCTTTGACCGGCTCATACTTTAATGGTTTAATCAGCGGGAGAACATTTTAGTAAAGCAAATGAACCATCAGCGGTCAAGGAAAATTCTCGCACAAAAAGAAAATTTCCTGAAAATAAAAGATCATGTATATGATAATTGTCTTGAACACTTGTGGGCAGAGTGCTCGAAACTCCCAAGAGATGGCTCGCGCCCGGAAATACCCTGTACAGAATTAGTAAAAAAATCAATGAGAATACCTTGCTCCCATGATATATGGCTACTTCGAGAGAGTGGGCGGATACATATCCAACGGAATATGCTCCACAGACATTGGTTTATAGAACGCCCTGCACCCGGCCATATTTTTCCTGATGACGATACATCGGTCATCATGGACCCCAAAATGCGTAACAATATAGTCGATAAGCGCCGGGCAATAAAGAAAGCAAGGCATGGTGGCCGTAGGAGAGGGATTAGACAACCAGATAGAATACTATCTACTTTCGAACGTTAATGTCTTGACTATGTTCGGTCTCCAACATTTCAAGATCAAGACGAAGGTACTTTTTTTTCCTGATGCCCATAACTATTTAGCATGGGAAAATATAGCCGCTGACCATCGTCAAGAATACGTTCGTCCTTCTTTACTACCTAGCTTCTAGCAGCTTCTACTCTTGAAAGTAGCCACTCTTTATTATTCTAATTACATCTGGTGCTATCAACTCTACCAGTCTAAGAAATAAAACCCAGTCAAATCCTAAATTCCCCTTTATGTAATGTTACAACAGAGAGTGAAAATTAGTGAAGTTGAACCTGCAAGTCTTTTTTTTTCGCGAGAAATACGCGCTCTTAAACGAAAAATAAATAAATAAATAAGTAAATAAAAGAAGGGGTTTATTTATTACCCTTTTTTTGATTTGATTTCATTTAATCCGATTTGGCGCCTTAGTGGCCCATGCAGGACTATAAACTATTTTATTTATTTACAGTGGTGAAAAACCCCCAAATCTTTACATGTAATTCCAAGTTGCTTAAAATTTTGATTTATTAAAGAGCGTGTACACTATTGACCCAGTGTGGATTCCGTCTAACCTCTTGCCTACCCCCTCTCTTCTACTATTGCCTCGACCACTCTCGTGAGCCGAAACTGCTCGATAAATCCTTCAGTTTGAATCCACTTTGTTGTTCTTGCCACATCTTCTGGGCTGTTCATGATGGCCTCGAATGATCTGTTTGTCGCCTTCCTCAATACGTCTTCTCTTCCCTATGCCCACTGAGGACATACCATGACCATATGTTTGGCGTTTTGAGATGGATACCCACATTGGCATCTCGGTCCGTCGACTCCGGGGACTTTTCTTCAGTACAGATACGCGTTGAGCCCGACGTGCTCGCTGCGAATCTGGATGGCGATACTGCTTTGGGCCCTTGTCAGGTTCTTGTGAATGGCGGATGGTGTTCCTGTGTGATTGATTCGGACTCTTCCAGTTTTGATGTCTGTGATGATGTTTGCCGCATGCCATGTTTCCGGATCCGCTGGTTCTCGGTGACTCACGTGCGCCTTTGGCGCGTGGTTGTTCCAGGAGTGTTCCCACTGCTGGAGAGCTGCTATTTTCAAAATATCTTTTTGTTTACGTGTGTCGTCTTCTTTTTCGCTGATTTTCCTCCACTCTGCCAGATTGTCTCTCTTATTCTTAGCGCGAACCGTATTTCCTCCGCACGCGGACTGCTTGATATTCTCCAACGCATATTGTAACGTCTGCTGGGCCGGTCGTTTCTCACAAGATCCGGCGTGATGGATCTTCCTTTGCTTCAAGTAGATTTCAATAGGGAGAGTCGAGGTCTCGTTTTCGAGCACTCTGCTGCTGGTCGAGTTATATGCACCTGTGATCAGCTTCAGACATTTTCTTTGGAGGCTTCGGAGTGGTTTCTCTATCCTTTCAGGAATGTTGCCCTTTGGTCCGGTCTCGCCCCAGATCGCGGACCCGTACGTGAGTGCCGGTCGCACAAGCGCGTTGTACAACAGCCGTGACTTCGTAAAGTTTGCTCCCCACGTCGACTGAGTGAGTCGTCTCATGACCTGTAGGTGTGTTGTGATCTTTACATTGATACTTTTGATGTGGGAATCCCAGTTGAGCTTCGGATCGAATTGGATGCCCAGGATACGGAGGGAGTCCTGCGGTTTCTGTATCTGTGTTTGGATCACCATGAGCGCGGTGAGGTTATGCCTTTTCCTAGCTCGAGATAAGTGCATCATCTGATATTGGAGCACGCGACTGTCTTTAAAGACAAGTTCGATGAGGTTCAGGTAAAACAGGCTCAATAGTAGCAAAAACAAGCCGCTTAGCTGCTGAGGAGATTAGTCTATCATACCCGATGATATCTAGAACATAGATGAGATGGGCTTCCGTATTGGAGTCGGCAAAAACTAAATGGTAATCACTAGAAGAAAAAAGGTCTCATAATTTTAGAATCCCTGAAAATCGAGAGTCCTGCATCTCAATGGAAGCTTTCAGTGTTACAGGCAACTATGTATCTGAATCTTTAACTTTGACTAGTCAGCTCCATATGTCCCACTGGTATCAACAGCCTGACCTTCACAACGATACTAGGATTATTCCTAGCAGCAGTGGATACTCCATTGATGAGATATGCCTTGAATGGCTTAAACACTTCGAGGAACATTCAAAAAAGCCAACTAAAGGTCTTCAGAGTCTAATAATTCCGGATGACCACGGATCACATCACACTATCGAGTTCATTCAATATTGTGAGGATCATGGTATCATTCCCTTTTGTATGCCGCCAAATTCAATATATAGACTGCAACCAATTAATATGGTTATTTTCCAGCCTCTGAAACACTACCATGTCAAGGCAATCGAAATAATGGTTAGAAGCCTAACCAATATTATTAAGATTGAATTCCTTATCTGTGTTCAAGAGGTTCGAAAGCAAGCTTTTAAGGTTGGTAAAATAGATCCAGCCTCTAAAACATCTGGCATCTGCTTATTCAATCCTCAAGTTGTGCTTGCGAAAATTGATGAAAGGCTAAGGGAGAATTTCGAAAACTACTTAGCATATTCAGACAAGAAGAGACTTGGGGTGAACCAAATATGCGGAGCATTTTCAAACATCATGACGCGCATTAAAGAACAGGGCTCTGAGATCAGGGGTTGTACTATCTGTGGTCAAATGGTGCAGCATGGCAATGTAGGTAGAAGATCTAACGGTTGCAAAAGCAAGAAAAACTGTTGATGAAGCAGGCCTAAAGCTGCACCACAGATACAAACAATACTTTTTTGAGGCTGTAGATGAAGCTCGTAAATGGAGGTTTAAAGGAAAGTTTTCTTCAGCCGCTGTTTTTAAAATGAGTAAAGTGTTTGGACTATTAAAGTATATAAAGAAATTTAGTAGATTGAAAATTTTGGCGTTGCGTGACCTATCGTCATTTAATTTACGCATTCTCCTCACAAAAGCTAGTAGTATCTATGTTCCAAAGTATCATCGGATATAAAATACTCGTCCCTTATGACAACTTCTCATCAAATGAGGAGAGAGATTTCTTTCATCTCGAGCTCCTACTAGTCTTCATCTTGGAATTTGAGATCTTTTGGTAAGCTTTTTTGGTAATTGTGGCGCCCTATAAAGCGCGTGCTCCAGATCTTCCCTACCATGCGGGCCAATTCTAACAATGTTGACCGTTGAGCGAGCACCCGTAGTAAATACGGCTCGTACAGAAATGTTTATTCTTACCAAGGTGATCCGGTCGATGTAGCGACAATTAGCACTCTCCTCAGCAGCTAAACTGCTCGTTGTCGCTACTATTGAGCCTCTTTTACCTGAACCTCCGTCGAACTTGTCTTTTAAAAGAAGGTCGTGTGTTACTTAAAATCACCGCGCCACCGCGGTTGGTTTTGCACATGGATAGTTTCTATTGGATTCATAAGCAGTTTCTACTTGATCATCCATATTTTACTGGTTGAGAAATTTAGAATTAGGTGAAATATGCGGATTTCTTTGCGTGAAATTCAAAATAAAAAAAAAGGGTGTAAGAAATGGTGGTGAACACCATTTTTTTATTGGTGAGCCCGCATCGAATACCAAAACTAATTTGGGGCGTGATATAAGTAGATTTCGTTGACTCAAATTCGAAGTAAACAAGCATTTTGGATTGTCTATCCAGTCCTCTTTCTAAAAGTGGAAATCTCGATGGCGGCGTAGTAACTTAAAATCACTGAGTCAGACTAACTTTGGGATAAAAGTGCTTCTTTTCAGATAATCTTAAATACCTCAAATGTTCCTCTCACTCATTTGAGAAATCGTGTGGAAATCTGAAATACAACATTTGTGCAAGTTCAGTCGATGATTTATCTTAAAAGGGAGATAAAAGAGAAAAGTGGCATGATTCTAGGGCCAATGTAGATTAACCTATTGTAAATAGATTTGTCTAGATATAAATATGTATACCTGCATGCTCATCCTTATACAATTCTTTTAATAATCTCACTATCACAATCCAAATACAATAAAACGCCTAAAGAAATTCATTCTGTTACATTGAAAATTTAGTACTTTTCCCTTCCTTTTCGACGCCTAACGCTTCATTAACTTAAAAAACGCCCATATCAACTCATCACCAGTTCAAGCCAAGCAAATCCAAGCAAAGCCAAGCCTACCTTTTTAAAATTTAAAAGAAAATTAACGAAAATCCAAGATATCACCAGGCTCCAACCTTTTTGTGTTATAAGACAAATGTTTCTTTTTTTTTTTTAATCAATGAGAGAGATATTGAAATACTGCTGATATTTCGGGCTCGCCAGATTCTTGTCTCAACAACAAATCTTGAATACTTTCTAAGCCCGAATTATTAAAGTGATTCCATGTGCTAGTATCGCCGTACATCATGGCTGGCGCTTTAATAAACTGCCGACCATCTGGTTTACACCGTTTACACTTAAAGGTATCATGAGTATCACTGGTTGTTCCTCCATTATACTGAAATAATTCGCGTAAACTATCCAGGGTAAAATGTCGTTCAACATCTTCTGCGGAGTCGACAACACATGATGAGAGGGATTGTTTGTGGGATTGTCGCTGGAATATCTTCTCTTCGATGGTTCCAGTAGCAATGAAGCGGTAGACAAAACAATCTTTCTTCTGTCCATCACGCCATACTCGAGCAAGAGCTTGTTGATCAGCGGCTGGATTCCAGTCAGGATCAAATAAGACGAGCCTATTCGCGCCAATAAGATTAAGGCCACATCCTCCAGCTTTGCTGCTGAGAAGAAAAATAAATTCGTTGCCTTCTGGGTTGTTAAATCTATCAACAAGCTTCTGTCGTTTTGTGACATTCATCGTACCATCAAGACGAAGACTTCCATAATTTCGCTCGCGACAAAGTCTATCAAACATATCTAGTGTTTGAGTATAGTTACTTATCAAGACAATCTTGTCGTTAGTATCATAGCGAATACGAGCCAACATTCTATCAAGAACTTGCATTTTTCCAGAGTATTGAGGCTTAATATCTCTATCTCTACCTCTTGCTTCCCTAACAACATAATCCTCGGGCCAAACATTTTCACAACCAGGTAAATCATCGGGTAACTTTAGCAGATCAGGATGATTACATAGTTTTTTAAGCAGGCCGATTGCCTTAAGTGGCTGGCTTCCTTTTCCTCTAAGAAGCGCTTGGATCTGAGGACTAGTGATGAAGAGATTGTAGAGGCTGAGTTGGAAAGGTGACAAATTGCAGAATACGACATGCTCATACTTCACTGGCAAGTATTTTGAGAGAATATCGTTTGTTCGCCTGATGATAAACTTATTAACAATCTCTAGCAATTCTTTAATTGCCAGGTCTCCTTTCTCTCGGTCCTTTTCGCTTCCAGCGGCATCGCGACCCTTCAAAATTGGTAGTTCATACTTCTTTCTAAACTCAACTCGGGTCCCAAGAAGCCCTGGGTTTGCGAAACTTATCAGTGAAAAATATTCAGTTAAATCATTTTGAATTGGCGTTCCTGAAAGTATTACTCTTCGAGAGACGTTTAGGCCGTTTAGCGCAGTGAAAGTTTGACTATCCCCATTTTTAAGGCGATGACCCTCATCGCAAAGCATTAATCCAATTTTTGTATTTTTTAATTCTTCAACATTCAGCCTTAGCGTCTCATAAGATACAATAATTACAGGCCTTGTGACTGCGCGACCAGAAGCAATAGCCCATTGTCGCAATTGCTGTTGAAGTACATCTTTGGAAGCTTTTCCATCAATAGCAAAGGGTTGTATAGCATCTGGCCCGAGCCATTTCACTAATTCATTGGCCCAGTTTTTTACTAAACTTGAAGGACATGCTATTATAGCCTTCTGAATTGTTGGTTTTCCAGGATCTGGAGACTGCTTTAATAAAGTCCACATGAGGGTGATACATTGTAAGGTTTTTCCTAAGCCCATCTCATCTGCCATGATACATCCATTTGCTTCTTTCTCAATCATTCCAGTAACACAGCGATACATAAACTTGACACCCTCGATCTGATGAGGTCTCAAAACTTTTGCAAGCTTAGGGTCAATTACAACAGGTACTTTTGGTCTTGTACCTTCTATTTCTTTCTTGATACCTAGGATTTCTGCAAGGCTTTTATGTACGATAGGAGCATCGACTTTTACTTCTACTGGTTCTGTATTATCCTTTTCTACTTCAGGCACTTTGGATTTCTCATCGATGGTGGGATCATATAGCACAATTGCGAATTCACCGCTTGGATCATGAAGCGCCTTAGCGATAAAAGCGGCTCCTCTTCTTAAGCCTAGCGTTGGTGGAGGTCGGTTTGGATTATATGTGGTAGCATTCTTATTAGCCAGCGGCACAGCGAAGCGTTGTCGAAATATCGCTTCCTTATCTTTTACCTGAAATACAGGAAATCTATTAGCGTCCCTATTGGCAAGCGCCAAGCGGTCTTCATTCGTCCATGGTTTTTGACTGTCATCATCTGCACCATCATCTGCACCACTGTAATCTACCTTCCGCCTTTTCCGTACAGGCTTATTTGATGTGCTAGTAATCGTAGCGGATCCAGGACATTTAAAAGGCTTAACGAGACGGTCAGACGAGTACGGTGTATTAGGTTTTCGAATCTTCGGGGTATTAGGCACTCGTAATGGAGATGTATCTTTATCATCATTTATGCTAAGTCCAAATGGCTTCTTTAATATGTTTATTGTGTGTGAATCTTCCCCACCGAGTGTTGTACCTAATCGTCTCTTAACAATTGACGTTGGGGTATGATGATTACTCGAATAATCATCAGGTGGTGTAATAAGAACCATCACCTGTAAGACAAAAAAAACTAAAACAAAGATGCTTCGCTTTTTTTTTAATTCGTTTGGTAAATTAGAAGGAACGACTATGATGGTGAATTTATTAAAATTCTATAGTTGAACTAAGTGCTAAAGAATAAGTACTGTAAATTAGGATTGCTATATTAGAAGCCAGTGACTTACTGAACCATTCATAGAGAGTTGGAAGGCATGAGCTTGGCTGTTATGACGCGAACGTTCAACCCCTCAGTATTGAGCCGTAGAGCTGCCCTTGAACGCGCTTTCACGTGAACAGCAGCTCAAAGTCTGCATCCCACATTTCCTTCTTAAAAAACTTTGACCTCTTGTCTAATTAATCTCCACTACGTATGAGATATTTAATAGAGAATAAATATACCTGAAATGGATATAAATTAATCTACTTATTACCCTTGGATACCCCATTTTCTCAAGTATCATTGATATTGGCTCCCTTGGTAAACTTTTGATAACCCAAGAAATGACATTCATGATAAAAATGAGAATCCAATTATTCACAAGATTGGTTACCCTTTTCTTCTCCTTGAAGACTTTTCTCTTAAGTAGCTTTAATTTCAAAAGCTGCTATCTCACAAACAAAATTACGCTGACTACGTAGAAGATTTGGCCTTCCGCTGACAGGACAGTTTATTCGTTCAAAGCCACATTTTGGAGCAATTTCTTCAATAAATAATTGACGCTGACACTTTTTTAAAGATATCGCTGTACTTTTTGGTTCTGATAGCCCCAAACCTATTTCTTCGCAGCTAACGGAACGTGAAAGCACCCCAATTAGTATTACCGAGATCCCAAAAACTTCCTTGTAACCAACTCTTACCTTCTTATTATCATGAGTTGGAAACCAGTCTTATAAATTTAATTATACCTGGAGATAACGAATAATCACAACAGAAAGAAACCAACGGACCCATTCCATTAGTTGTTTTTGGATATATACAAAATTATCCTACAACGATGCATAATTATAGAAACTCTAAAACCCGAATAGATAGCGAAATCAATGGAGAGACTACGTTTACCTCCTATGGGAAATCAGAATTAATAGCTCAGGCATAAAACGATAACAAAAAAAAGGGCATTCTAACACATTATCCGACAAAATTAAAGGAAAATTTAAGATTGATTATAGCTCTAGTCCCATCACTTGAAAATATGGCAAAGGTATATCTCAGTGGTATTAGGCAGGGGTATAATCAGTCATCTACTTCTTTAAACAGGATTCTTCTAGCATAGTCTTCTAATGAAATGAAAGACCTGCTCCAACCAGGCACAATAATGAAAATAACAAAATCTCCTAATGGCAATTCAGGAGCTGGATTACATTATTTTGGTACTCATCATAAACAGCACTACGAAAAATTTCTCATGACTCAATAAATTTTTCATCGGCACCTTTTAATAAGTCACAAGCCTGACTAGTTTTCCATTCTTGGACTCAACACCGATGATACCCTCTTCCTAGCAGATAGGGCGCCCGTGAAAGTGAGGATCGAGAATTAAAAAAGGCCAAACTATAGCAAAAGATCTCCGGATTCTAATGCCAAGAAAACCCCTCACGTTTAATGGCTGTATCCTCTACCAAAACGACAATGAAATTTTTTAGTACAAGTAGGGCAATCTGAAAAACAAAAATTAGTGGGCCAGACGCGAAAATGAGATAGTAGTAGCTTGCATAGATCAGTAGATAAGGGTCAAACGTTGATGTCTCCATCAGAAGATTATATATGTGATGTTTCCAATATGTAGCTTCTAGAATTCCATAGAACGGTTTGGTTACCACCATAATTGTTCCCGGGGGTATGAAAGTTTCTGATTTCCTTGAGCAGATTTGCAAGGATAAGGCGCGAGAGTTCTGAGCCTGACTGGTTTGAGGCCTGCGTAATATCCCGGAGCCAGATATTGATATTGAATTTTAGTAGTGAGGACGCCAGTCTAATGAGCAGGCGTTGGCTCGGATGTATGATTGTGGGTGACTATGAGGATGGATTCCTTACCGTTATCATTATATCCTTGAACCACCATTCTTAACTTCCTGTGCGGATTATTTATGGCTCTATTCTTGATTTCGTTGACCATTTGTATCTTAGAGATATGGACTTTGCCGTGCTTTTCCTCATTGCATTTTTCAAAATGAAAAACTCCACATGACAATAAACTTTCAATCTCTTGTTCTGTCGAATCTTGAAATGGTAAGCCATGTGAGGCTATTTTTCCTCCCCTGCGTAGCTCCAATGCCAATTTCATGTCGAATTGCTCTTTAATGCTAATACAGGACATAGAATGGACGTTTTTTTTATTTGATATTGGTGACAGATTGGTTTTTCGGTAATTTACAAACTCTTTAGTCTATATACATGATCGAAAGTCTACCATGACTCTGAACTTTTTTACCGTTTTCTCTTGATAAAATCCTTCTAAAATAATGTTAATTTTACCTTAACAATATAAAGGAGAGCAAAGTAAAAGAAGTCAATGGTTTCGGTGAAGGGACTCGTGTAAATGAAGGAATGAATGAGAGCGACAAACGAATAAAGTAGCAATGTCTTAGCGAGATTGTTAGTTCGGCGAGGTCAGTACTATGCTTGACACAAAATCATCACTAAGGCAGGCTCCTGTCTCAAAATCATCCTCTTGGAACTCATTTTGATCTCCATGTTGTTCAAAATATACTGTGCCTCATCGATATCTTAATTCTTATCTCGTTTTTCGATTAAGTTATCGATACCATGGATACACTCGTAGTTTGCAAGATACCGCTGGAAATTCGCAAGATTCGGCTCAAATAAGTGAGTATATTGCGTGCAGAATCTAGACTAAGCCAATTGTCTTCTTTGGGATGGTTAGTAGACCAGCATCCTTGCTTGCCACATACCCAACACTTTTTCTGATTTTGTTGGAAGTCTGGGCAGTATAATCCTCCCTCTCTTCCTCCTTCTGGTTTGTTGAAGTCTGCATTTCCTCGAAAAGCATGAGGTTCTTTTCGTCCAAAACCTTGACCCGTGCCACGTTCTTGACCATAGTCATTGCAATCTGTCCAATAATTTCAAGTTGGGTCATCATTTGATATGATTCTTGCAGATTTGAACGTCCATAGCTATTTCTATAGATGATTAAAATTGGGTGCTAAGGCCTTCAAAGGATTGATCTGGGTCGTAAAGTGAAAAACTACATTCTGGTGTTCCTCGACAAGCAACAATTTACGCATCTTTCAGACTTGTATCTGTTTTGTAGATATCAGATAAGCATTACTTGATTCTGGATTATTATTATGAAGAAATTGTAGGAAATGTATCCAACATGAAGCAATTTATAGGAATGATTAGGCTTTACTTTGAGACGGGTGAAAGAACTTAAGCATTGTTCAAAGTGTGGCATGAGACAACCCTCCAGAAGATAGTTACAAATAACTCCGACAAGAATAGGCTTGAATGTCTAGAATTGCTCCTTGTTTATTACCGGAAGATTACAAGGAGCAATTCTAGACATTCAAGCCTATTCTTGTCGGAGTTATTTGTAACTATCTTCTGGAGGGTTGTCTCATGCCACACTTTGAACAATGCTTAAGTTCTTTCACCCGTCTCAAAGTAAAGCCTAATCATTCCTATAAATTGCTTCATGTTGGATACATTTCCTACAATTTCTTCATAATAATAATCCAGAATCAAGTAATGCTTATCTGATATCTACAAAACAGATACAAGTCTGAAAGATGCGTAAATTGTTGCTTGTCGAGGAACACCAGAATGTAGTTTTTCACTTTACGACCCAGATCAATCCTTTGAAGGCNCCGCGCGGCTTTTTATCATCGCGGAGAATGCCCAGTGATATTGTGATCGGGGCAACCCAGCTTTCTCACAATAGTCATGAGATGTAACTACTTTTGAACAAAGAAGTCATAAACCTTTAACCCCGTATTATTTCTGGCCGTTTGAAAAGAATTTTGCCAAGTCAGATATTTGTTTTGTCATTGGTGCTTCATCATCGCTATTTTCGTCAATGTCACCCACCATCATCATCAAATGATTCATACTGAGATTCTTTCAGTCTCCTTTGTTCTTCGCGTACTTTATTATCATTTACCTGAGATTGTCGATATTAGTGTTTTATTTCTCTTTAGGTGAAATCTACTCGTGGTGATGGAATATAATCAACTTCAATGTTTGACTTATTCCATCGTAAATTTAATACAGACTTTTCTGTTTGATCTGTGTTTTCAGTGGGAGTTCCATTTATATGCGTCTTCTTCTTGTAAAACTTTGGCTAATCTAACAGAAAGCCATTTGCCTCGTCTAGTTTCTACAAATATTCTATTCTGTTGGAGATAATCATGTAGATTGTATAGACCATAACTATCTGCTGTCGAAAAAGTTGAATCTAGCCGATTCTCGAAGTCTTCATGAAAAAGTTCCCTTGAAATGTCATCAAAACGTGTGGTAAATTTGTATTTGTTTTAGATGGAATTTTATTATAGATTAACCGCTTCGCACGTGGTCTTTGATCCGACTTTTGCATCGAACTATTGACTTGGAAAATTTAATGAGGTCATTGTGCAAATATTGAGTAGCTCATGCTTCTTCTTTTCGTTTGGGGAAAGGGGGGAGGGAATGGATAATATTGATGTGTTTTTAGATCGCGTATTAGACGAAGAAGATCAAAATCGTGAAGTCGATGGAAAACAGTCGACGCAATCATTTCGATTTTCTCGGAACTTGCTTGTTTTTTACACCAGCGTTTTGTAGTAAACCTACTCAACTGTCAGAGTATCTGATTGATTTTTCTTAGCACAGTCTAGACAATCTTTCTGCTCTTTGCGAGAGCGTCTTCCTACAGCTAAAGAATAACTAAGACTATTGGGTCAACCAACGGGGTAGATACATTAGAAATAGTTGGGAAAGTTTCTTCGTTAATTCCTTGCGAATCTGTGGTATACCAGTGAGAGTAACCATTGATCAGTATTAGAATCACCTGTTATGGAAAGTTGTGGTACTATGGAGCATAGTATAATCGTTCCTAATCTTTTTGTTGTTTTCTATCTGATCATACCAGCGCTAGCTAATGGTTCTATAATAATGCAAGCCGCATCAGCGGCCGCATAGCCATGACCATATTACAGCTACTTATTTATATATTCTATATATTCCGATAAAGGCTTTGCTCACTTCTAACAGGCGATTTAAAGTCGACAAACCTGGAAAACACTTTGCCTACCGTCTTTCCAGTGTACCTCGCAACTATGCTTGCTACCTTCAACGGGAGGTCGGTAGAAATGAGGGAAATAACTGCGTCAATAGTGGCAGAAGCTCTAGCGGATTTAAGAAATTCTCCCCCAACAAACGTCCTAGAGTCCAATGGCTCTAATTTCAAAGAATTCCCTCCTGTAAAAAAATGAATCATTCTTGACCCTAAAGGTCCAAAGCAATCGAAAGTGCTTCCCCTATTTGAGGCTCGAATCCCAGCCAAACAAATTCATACCTAAAACGTTTAAAAAGCCTCAGTACGACAAGTGTTTTGGCCGGCACAGTGAGTTATCACGTTTCCACTTATCTCGTTGTAAGATCTGCTTTTCAGTAAAGTATACTGAAAGTGGAAAAACGTCTTGCAATCCTAGAAGGGATCAAACTTACCCACCGAAGTGTGCTAACTGCTTTGGCCATCCTTCAACTGACTCACTTGAACGCCTGATTTGATCTAGTTAAGATAAAAAGTTGCCTTCGAAGGCACAAATATCAGAGATTAACAAGCTACAGCTGCAACAAGACTTCGGTTGGACGTAGCACATTGTGGAAGGAACATAAAGACAACTAGCTACTTTAGCAGTCAATGAGCCCTCCGAAGCTTGCACTCAAACCTCAAATAAGATCAGAAAACTTTTTTTCTGAGTTCCCCTTTAGTTCGGGTAGAAACAACGCTCCTTTGGCTACAGACAGCGGTTATGAAAGCTCGACATTGATAAATGAAGAATGAAATATCACAAATAAGAATAATCTCAGTTAGCTTTGGTCTTTCTTCTCTTAAACACTAAATTTCACAAAATACTGCACACACTTCCAAAATAAATACCTTGTATATCACCAAACCTTGTATCTCCAGATATCCTGATTGGAGAATTACTTGCAGCCAAACCTCATTTAAATACTTTGGTCCAGTGGATGATTAGTTTGTCAGACCCCGAGTATTCAAGAAGACGGAAAAATCTGACGTCCTTTTGGTATTGTCCCAGCAGTGCCCTAGAGCGTGGAAGGGGTAGTATTTTAGTATACAGCATTTCCATCCTGTATTCACAGTTTACGAAAACGTGACACAGCTATGTATTTTAGACTAAGCTAACTCCCAAACTCTGGGACTTTGGCTCTGGCATCCTATGTCTCAAATGAGATGGATAAACATTTGCCGCAGCCAAATAATTATTAGCTAGACGTTAAATAAAATAATAATAATAAGGCAAATAATAACCACACATCAGTTTTTTACTTACAACACATCACACCCTTGTCCTCCTAATTAGTGATGAAGTTGTGATTGGTGGATCAATGCTATATCCATCTCATAGGTCATTAA
>QVIK01000205.1:0-72056 GCA_003957845.1 Oidium heveae
AGTACTTCTGGAAACTTGGTGGGAGGAGAATGCACCTCGCAGATATAGAGACCTCAAAATTCAGGCTGAGGTCCCAGGAAAATGCCCGCCCGAACTCCTACTCCCAAGGAAGATTTTACACCTTCTGATATCTGCACGGACAGGACACGGAGACTTTGAATCACATCACGAAAGATTTCATCATGAGAACTATCAGGGATGTGACTGTGGGACAGACAAATCACCAGAACATTTTTTCTTCTGTCGGGAAACGAGGAAGTTGGCCAGGAAGAATATTGGTAAAAGAAAACCAAGAGACGCTATCAACTGGCTTTTAGGCACCCGAGAAGGAGCTATAGCTTTCAAGCACATTATGGCATAGAAAAGCCATCTTTTTCCTTGTACATTTCCTCACATTTCCTTACATTTTTAAAAAAAAATAAAAAATAATAATAATGATAAAAGAGTAAATTGATAAATATAAAAGTAGGACATAGTAGCAGACCATGAGATGGTCTAGCTTGAAATGCTGTAAATTAGTTTTTAGAACTTAGAATTCGCTGCGGCCTCTGGCCTTGCGGTGCGTCCTTCGCCCCTCGGGAGGCATTTCAGGTGACTATCGAGAGAAAGTTTAACCGCGGACGTTAAATGAATAAAGAAAAAGAATGATATGCCTGCCCCAACTATCACTCAAAGAGCAGTGGCAATTAAGGCAGCAATGACTGAAGTAGAAAAATTACACGCAGCTCGTCAAGTCAAAGACGCCTTGAGGCAAACAAACGGTCCCAGAGTGTTTGATTTACATAACACGCCGATCGGGTCTAATGTCTTAGTATGGCGTACACACCAAAAGAAATGGACTGGTCCACATAAACTACTAGCTATATCAGGTGATACTTGTTCAATTGAAATGCAAAATGGACCAGCAGAATTTCATTCAACTGCAGTAAAACCATTCCTGCAAAATCAGCCAACAGAAACCCTAGATCATGATCCATTTAATCCTGAACTTGCAACCGATTTAGTTCAATCAGAAGATTCCCAGGAGCGTACAGTTCGAGTAAATCCACCACGTACGCGACGACTTCCAGCTCGATATCAACAATCTGTTGTTAACTTAGCTGACGTGACTATATATCTTTCTGAACCAGATCTAATTCCTGCTCCTAACTTTGAAAGTTCAAGGTTACAGGAAATAAATGGACTTCTTGAAAGAGGGGTTTTTGAAATCCTTGATATAAAATTAGTACCTAAGAATGCTCGAATTTTTGCTAGTCGTTTTGTTGATGTTATTAAAAAATAAGGGAACCCAGCAAGCATTTGAAAAGTCTCGCTTAGTTGTCCAGGCTTACAACGACGCAGGTAAGCTTTCTATTTTAACTCAAGCGCCGACCATTCAACGATCCAGCCAACGGTTAATTCTGTCATTATTTATGATTTTACCAGGTGTAAATATCTACCTTCGGGATATTTCACAAGCATACACTCAATCCTCGTCAACTTTATCAAGAGATTTTTTTTATTCACGCACCACCTGAGATGAACCTCCCTCCCAACACGATACTCAAAGTCATCCTCCCTTTGTATGGTATTCCAGAGGCAGGCACTCATTGGTTTAACACATATCACAACCACCATACTCAAAACCTTAACCTAGAGCCATCAACTTTTGACCCGTGCCTTCTATTTAGTTTTGATCAAAATACCGTTGTTGGACTCCAAACCGACGACATACTCATTGTTTCTCAAAATTCATTTATCAATCTCGAAATTAAAAAGTTAAAAGAAGCAAATTTACTCTCCAAACCACTCCAAAAGTTAACCTCAGACCACTCTCTAAATTTCAATGGTTTTTTAATTTCTATAGATACTTCAGGAGACCTTGTCATTAGCCAACAAAAACAATTAGAAAAGCTTCAATTACTTCCAACAGATTTTACAAAACACCAATATATTGCTCAACGTGCGAGAGGGGCGTATATTGCCAAAGTGTCCCAACCTGAAGCTGCCTTCGCACTTTCATATGCAGCTCAAATTACTAACCCAAAAAGTGAGGATGCTGTATTTCTGAATCGATGTCTTAAGTGGCAACTTAAAGGTAAAAGTTTGAAATTTGTTAGACTGGACATCAAATCACTTCGAGTCATTACTTTCACTGACTCTTCATTCGCAAACAACCGTGACAGTTCCTCCCAAATAGGATATGTTATTGTCCTTGCAGATAAACTAAACAACGCTAATATTATACATTGGCAGTCAGTAAAATGTCGCCGTGTAACAAGAAGCGTTTTAGCTTCGGAAATATACGCATTATCTCTTGGATTTGACGTATCGGCAACAATTAAATCAACACCGGATCAAATCCTAAGGAAATCTATAGAAGAAAAGATTCCTCTGACACTATGCGTTGATTCAAAATCTCTCTACGAATGTTTAGTTAAACTAGGATTAACTAATGAGAAACGATTAATGATTGACTTGATGTGCCTGCGACAATCCTATGAAAGGCGAGAAATCGCTGAAATAATTTGGATCAAGGAAGTTGATAATCCGGCTGATGCAATGACTAAAGAGAAGCCTTGCGATGCTCTGAGACGTCTTATAGAAACAAACAAAGTTGACATTAATGTTGAAGGATGGGTTGAAAGAAAGCAATAATCTTGTAGATATTAATTTTGTAAATTTCGCCAGTGTTGGGAATTCCACGTGATATTCCCTATAGTTGATGACTAATCAACTTATGCTGTATATAAGTTTTACCTTGACTGTAGTTTTAGAGAGACAGACATAATCAATCGAATAAGAGTTGATCTGTGTCTTGACCACGCAATTGCGTTCCGATTGTTTACCAACAGAAAGTAAATAGCAGAAGCTCAAATTTGATGGAAACACATAAATCCAAGGTAATTCTTTGTTACTAGAATGGCAATATTGATTGTATATATAGTTTTTTGTAATGTATTTAGAATAGAGGTTTTTTGAACAGGTCGAGCATAGCGATTTCATAGAAAAATATATCAAATATATCATCATATTCAATTATCAATTCTTATCAAAACAGTCTTAGTGCGACTATAAGTGCAATCAAGAATCTTTATAAACAAAAGAATCTAACACTAGTCTCTTCATCAGCCGGCGAATCTTCTCTCGTGTCACCCACTCGTAACCATCAAAATTCGAATGAAGCAGATATAAACACGCAATTACCGGTTCTGGTAACATAGATATAAATATTTATATAAAAATTTTTCAATTTTTTTAATTTTTTTAATATTTTTTTTTTTTTTTCCAATTATATGATGATGTTGTTGGGGCTTCAAACCAGAGTGTACAGAAAAGAATAGTTGAGATTTTCGTGATCGATCAGGACAAGAAAATTCACGTGTTGCAGGGGTTAAGTAAAATGGGGTTTTCAATGAATTTCGTATAAAAGTTTTCAGAAATTCGAAGTTCTGACTAACTAGCCTTTCCTTAATGGGACCACGAGAGGGAGCTTTTGAGGTCGGGACATGGTACACACATAGTAGTGTTGGACACGTGTTTATAACTAGACCGTTGCACTTGTGTTGTAGAACGATGCCGTTTATCTTTGGATATCCATTTCAGTTCAGCTAGTCTCAATACATTAATTATTAAGCCGTATTTCGACACTCTAATTCTTACCCTATAAAGCTCATAACTATAACTCTCTTTTGGCTTCATTCTCTTTCGTTAACAAATATATGATCAAATAACTAAAAACCCGAAGAAACAACTGACCGATGTCTTTTTTTTTTTTTTTTTTTTTTTTTTTCGTNAAGCTCATAACTATAACTCTCTTTTGGCTTCATTCTCTTTCGTTAACAAATATATGATCAAATAACTAAAAACCCGAAGAAACAACTGACCGATGTTTTTTTTTTTTTTTTTTTTTTTTTTTTTCCAATACTTAATAATAACTTTTATTTGACTCACTATATATATATATATATAAATAATGAATGAATCATATAGATAATTCAATTATCGTTTGAATTTTCTTGAAATCAGACCAAAATTAGTCGACATCCCCGAATAAACGTATAAACTACAAATCTTTCTCAGACTGTTAGAATCACCGGATATTGAAAGTTGTGGTACTATAAGTACACATTTTATTCGATCGTATTCTTGAAGTTCTTTTTCTCCCTCTCCTCTTCATACGCTTGCGTGTATGATTGATTCTACAGTAATGTGAGGCTGCACTAGTGACCGCATAGCTATGATATGACTATATACTATGGCTATTTTATTTATATATTCCGACACAGAACCCTCCCCCCCCCCTCCCAAAAATGAATTTTTCAATGCTCACAACACATCTACTCAAGGTATAATAGATAAGAAAATTCCATTGTGAAAAAAAAAAAATAAAATCCTTTTTTTTAATATTTTTTTTTTTGCTCCTAGATTCCGTGCGTCAGTGTACTAACAATAGAGTGATGAATCCCGCCGTGGTGAGAGAACTCATAAGCCCTTAATTTGTGTATTCTTTTGACACTCATCCGAGCTGCATATCTTCCTTACTATAATATCAGACGGGTTTGTGTCAAGAGTTATTTATACTAGACTTCAATCGAGGACGTGATGGATGTTTCTATCAACGCATTGGATCAAAACCCTAAGTTTGAACCACTCTGGAACCAGGCATTGAGAGGGCAATGCATCACATATAAAATTACAGGAGTCTTGTCCTTCTAACAAAAGTTATTGATAGTCGTAGGTTCCGACTAAACGCATGACTTGTGTCATTGACAGCTTATGTAATTCTAATCCCTACTCTTGCTTACTAACATTAATTGGATCCAGTGCCAAGGTCGTCCTTCTTCTTCTAGTCTGCCTTCACCTCAGGCATCATCTTGGTGTGGGAAGACATCACGAGATGCAAACGAAGTAGATCAGGCATCTCTTTGAGGTGAATTCTATCACATCTCAGTAACTCACTTGCTCTAAATTTTGAGACTCTTTATCAGTTTTCCAAAAAGTACTCAGATAACAGCTACTTCAGCAGCCTTACTTCAGTTAGGAAAGGCTTATGTATTTTCGTAAAAAAAGATTAAAGAAAAGTCTGCGCTGTGAGATTCGCTCTATTCGGGTTGATACAGCATAAGCTACGGGTCATTTTGACGCTATCGCGAACGAAGTTAGAGAGAAAATTCAAGTAGCGAATTGGTAGATATGAGGAGTATTGTTAGAGATTTCTTTTAAAAATAATTATTCGAAGTTGACACAGTTTTAAAGAATAGAGATTTGGCTAGGTATGATGATTTTTTTTTTTTTTTCAATCAATTTTAGGCCACTTCATCCTGAAAGTCTGAATTCAAATGAGAAGCAATCGTCGAGTTTAAGTCACTTTCTATGATGCGGCACAAGAGGATGCACATAACGGATTGTTGCTTACTATAAATTCTACGAGAGACTCCGGATAAATGATGAGAATTGCCTTTTGATATTAGATTGACCCCATACGCGTTCAGTTATGGCTCAATGCACTTACTCGAAAAGCTCTTGATAAACATTTTAAGGACTTTTATAATTAGTTACAGATGCTATCCATCCATACTTTAGTGTAAAAAAACTACTGCTAAAAAGAAACAACAGTATACGTATGATTATATTAGTTTTCTGATTAAGTTCTTCGAAAATGTACACCCTTTCATTGTAGTCACTTCAAAAATAACATTGTCTTGGAGTATGGCTCAGAAGAAGATATAAGCTACAATGCACAATAGGATAGGAATTTCATTATTTATTTGAACTGCCATTGATGGTGTTTTGGGTTCTTGGAAGATAGTTTATTAGACACGGACTGCTAACTGAGGAAGTATATTTTATGCAAAATTACCATAACGTATATCTTATGATCTATGCTTTCTTAACTCCGCTCGACCAATAAAGCCCCCAAAAATATTCATGTCGATGATTCTGTCTTCTCGTCTACTTTTCTCGTCCAGCACGACTTCAGCCTGTACTGCCCCAATCAAGTCAATTTCCATCAAACTGCGATACTTTATGATTTTTCTAATTAATTGTATCTTTTTTTTTCTTTTCATATAATTATCCTAATAATTACATCAAATCATGCTCCATACTATCCATGATGTAGAACTTTCAAGCTGCTGTTCTTACTCCAGATGGGAAAGATCAGAAATATTCCAATGTAAGCTCGAATATTTTTTTTTCATTTTAAACCAACTAACAAAAAATAGAAAAGGGAAAAAACGCAAAACAATCCGTGGTGATAACCATAATACTCCAAGCTAAGACAAGAGGAACGCCTGCTAAAAACAAAGACGAACAAGAACGCCATGTACACATTTATTCGTCATCTGGAAGATAAAATTTGTCGGTATGATCTTTTAAAGTTGGCGTTCTAAGTCCAAACTCCAACTCCATTGAGAAAAATTAGATATCCGAAAAGTTAAAGTGCTAAATGACACAGGCCTTAGAGGTATCAGTGATAGAATTCTTAAAAAACCGAAACGCCCCATGTTATGCAAAGTTTAATTGTGAAATAATTCAGTTCCGTAATACTAAAAGTATGCAAAATTTCTGATTTGTTTGTTCAAAAGCGTATATTTCGGAATGTGACTGTTTTAAAATTTCACTATTCTGTCCCTCTATGGCGTAGCTGCCACACACCAGTGTCTGTGAAAAATCCAAGCGCTTTTTTGACATTCCTTGCTGCAGTACTTAGTTCTTCGGCATCTTCGACACTTAGCAAATTGCCTTGTGTACTGTTCCCATTTCCCACATTGGTAGTGAGCACACTGTCTTATACCCCCACGACTATCATCTTTGCGGCATAGATTTCTCATAACTACCCCAGCCCAGTACTGCATATCTTGCGGGTGATGCCGAATGGTAAACTTTTCCACTAAGGGAAAGATATTAAAGTCGTCCGGTAAGAGATATTCTTCTTCCTCACTTTCTTCACTAGAAGAGCAAGTTGTATTAGAAGTGACAGTGTTGGTCGCGGAGTATCCAGAAAACTGAGTTGCTTCATCCATATCTAATAATTTTAACTCTGCACCAATTTTTAATTTAGGAACAAGATGGGATTTTTGAAAGTAAGGTCTGAGGTTGCAGTATTTTGAGACATAGGCAAGTAGTTGCAGAGACATTAAAATATCTTCGTCCCTTGGCATTGCTGTGAGAGCATGAAATTGATTAGTCCTATCTATAGGGAATCGAGGCAAATTAGAAAAATGTATTGGAGGTGGAATGTTTATTGTTGTCTGTCCAACAGGCATAAATCCTAAATTTGGACCAGTTTGTAGATTATTATTCTCAGCTGCGCTACCATTGAGTGTGAATCGATGATTAAAGACACCGACATCTTGAGCATCTGAGACAGTATTCTGATTTAGACCAAGACGTGACTCCACGGCAGATAACATACTATCGTCTTCTTCCATACCTATTTCTTGAATATCAACGTTAACAGGAGATTGAATAGTTGTGGTACTATCTCCTGAGATTTCAGCAACACCAGATTCATCAGACAAAATACTATCGTTGTTCGGATCCTCCGTGGCTCCAAGAGATGTCTGATGTCGAATAGCTGGCCTTCTAGAAGATCTTTCGATCTGAGTAGTCGTGGAAGCAGGTCTCATATTCGTAGAATGTACTAGGCTTGATGGTAGTGGTGTTGTAGGAGATTCTGGTTGAGATGTATGGTTGTGCAATCTAACGACCATTGATGGTAAACGATCAATATCACGGACAGGTCGAATGCTAAAGCCATCTGCAGCATCCATGGATGGAACCGCCGCTATTAATGGTTGTATGCTGTGACGGGATGGAGATATGGTATGTTGACGTGTTTCTTGAATTCGGTAAAAATGTCTACTTGCATGAAAGCCACTACGTTCTAATGGGGATGACGTAGTAGTTTGCTGTGCGGTGGGTGTAATTTCCATGGAATCAGAGCCAGTAGTTACAAAATCTGTTGATGCTGATGACAATTCAAGAGTAGGCGGTAAATGTCGTCGAATTCCTCGAGATTCTAGCTGAGGTCCAACAGTGCGACTTCCAAATGTTGTATCTTTATTGGAATTTTGATTTTCTATAGATTTTGACCCATTACTTCTTTGTTCCTTAGCTTGCAATGCTTCTTCTGCTTTCTCACGATATCGATCGAAGACTTTGATGTAATTATCTAAAATTGTTGCTATGACGGGTATTAGATCTGCCTCGACAACGCGTGTTCGAACATTCTCCGATCCTCGAACACCAACATTAACCACACATTGAAATGCTAAATTCCACTTCCACATATCCATAGGGTCCTTACTTCTACCAGCCTTTAGTAGACAGACCAGTCTCTCGACACCGCCATCAATTGTTAATATATCCCGTATTCGAGCTGATGAGGTTGTGAGATAGGCTAAATGATTTAATGAGTTTATTAGGGGGAGAGTTGATGTACAGTCTAAGGCTCGTCGATCATATAGAGCAGTTGTAATACCAACTGAAGCCTTATTGACATTTGGTATGCTGAAATTAACTTCTCTCATGACGGTGACTTTGAATCCACGGGCGAAAGGCCTCTTTTGTCGATAGTTTTAATTTAAAATTTGTAACAAGTCAACTAAGATCTGTGAGAGTCTAATTTATCAGATCTGCCCGAAAAGTTAGCAGTTTCGGTGTGTGTAGACTATGATTTTTTTAGATGTTCGTTTCCGATAGTTTTGGTCAGGACGATTTGTCGATAAAGGTTAATCAGAAGGGATGTGAGGTGGTTGGTTGTATTCGAAGTTGTTCTCCAAAGTTATTGAGGACTGAGCGCAGCACAACTGATTTGACAAACACAAAAGGTTGCCTGGGCCAGAATAGAGGAGGAGGAGGAGGAGGAGGAGGAGAAAAAAAAAATAAAATAAAATTATTGTCAAAGTCAGAAGTGACGGAAAGAGAAAAGAATAGTTGTAGGGACCTTGGGTTGGAGGGGGAGGAAAGATTAGAGAGCCTCAGCGTTGTCGCAGGTCGTTGCAGATTCCAAAAAGCGCAATTACTTACTGAAGCTTTGGCCCGTCGTTGGAAACTCAAAGGTTTAGGGGGAGGGGGGGCGGGAGAGCTAACACGGTAGGAGGAAAGATCAGATGGATTGGAGTGAGGTTTGTCAGAAGCGTAGATATGGAAGGATTAAGGATTTCAATTGAATTACGTGTGGCAGCAATAGAATTAGTTGCTTTGGATGGCTGAAACACTTGCTAGCCCTGTCCTGGCCCCGGTCTGTGCTTGAATGAGGTTTCTCGCGGGTTCAGACAACACTCACGCTTTGCTGTCAGCGGCAGTGATGAGAGGATTGGAAATTGAAGACGACTATCTCAGAAAAAAAAATATCGAACAGTGGAACTCACGACATTTCAGTAAGTGTAGGTATTCATATAATCAAGTGAGCGAGGTGCATAAAATTTGGCTCACTAGTTAAGCAAAAACATGTAGTCCCAAGAGCTTGGCAGGAGGAGGTTTAATAACATTCTTCTTTTATTGCTACTGATTAAGTCAGTGATCGCATTCGTCTGTTATTTGCATTGTTCACCCTTCCTCCCTTCCAACATCTCTCATCATACGAAAGGTAATCTGCGAACGGCTGTGCTTTTTTTATTTTCACCTCTATTGGTTTGGGGGAATGAGTGACCGAACACGGTCGACTTTGCTCTGCGCTGCTTCTAATTGATGCTGATTTTGTTATTATCGCTTGATAACATTTTCATTTACAATAGTTTAGGTATTCAATCTTATAAGGAAGGAATGGATTGTCAATATCGTCTTATTACTCAGATCACCTTCAACTTTTCAGCCTGCCCTGACAATCAATCATGCGGGTATCTGCATTTGGTTTGTCTATAAAGCATAGAAAATGCTAGGTTGACTGAATGGTCTGTCTGTAAATTATACACAACTAATCATGCTAGGCTTTATATGTTTATGGTCTCACTAGGATATGGACGGCGGCCCCTTGTTATGATCCAGCCCTCCCACTTGCTTCACTCTTAGATAACGAGGGCTGAATTAAAGAACATTCAATAGGAAACTCATAGATTAAACAAGGTCTTGAGTGGAGGTATGGTGGCTTAATGTCAACAAAAGATATCGACGCATTATGCCAGATACACTTGAGCCTGTGGGGGTTTGATCGTCATTCGGTAGATTCTTCATCGAGACAATTGGCATAAATCTGCTCTATTTACTGTGCAATTGCAAATATCTTGTATTTAGTTTGAGGGCTTGAGAGATACTGAACTTCCATAAGTATGTCCATTAACAAGAACATACCGGAGACGAGCAAAGCTGCATCAGGGGAGGAAATCAAGCATCTTAGACCAGATACCCACTCGCGGCTTTTACACGTTTCGATTCAGATTAGATACTACATAACATATTAGCTACTTAGGACAAGAAAAAATAGATAATTTGCCTCACACGCGGCCTGCAACTACTAGCGTATCCGAGCAAATGGTTAACCAAAGCATGATCGTAACTGACGAAAATCATAGGATTTCTGGTAAACCTCAATCAAGTTACGCCACGATTATTGATATGTTGGCTCTACTAATGCCTGGATTTGTTTGCAGAATCACGCATAGGTATCTCGAATATTGCGAGCATCGTTGTAGGTACAAAAGAACCATTCGAAACTAGCTGTGGCAAAATACTACTTTACCAGTCCATGATTTTAATTACCTGGTGGTATCCTTTACCTTTCCAAGTTACCGCTGTTAAAATCCCTGCTGGAGAAGACCTCTAATTGCAAATCACAGCCTTCTTCTACTTAATTCTCAAATACCGAGTAACTTCACGAAAGAATTATAAAAAAAACACTAAAGCAAGACGTAAATATTTGATGGCTGTCGAATTTAATTGCTTATACCAAGACTAATAAACAAAATGACGTAAGTAGCATCTAATAATTAAACTTCCTCTCTTCCATCTAATAAAGGCTCTTGTTCCTCCATCGTAAGGTTATGATTATTATTATTATTATGATAGTATAAGCAGTAATGTTGTGTCAGAAATATAGCATCAAATAATATGGTGATATTCCCCAACAAGAGCTTGGTCGGATTTCCAGTCACCCCAGACCAATCTCCTTGACAATAACTGTCAATCGCCAATTGCAAAATAGAGGCTACCCCTCCAGACAGATCAAGTAATATCTGATCAATAGCAAAGCCTTTTGTTGATTTATTCATATAGTTAATTCTAACCTGGGGAATGTATTTGAAAAGGGTAGTGACAAGTTTCACATAGGAGATCGCATAAATCTACAAACGTAATAATATCAGTCAAATGCTACTTCAAGAAGGGAGATCTAGGATTTCTTACGAAATCAAGTACTGCCCAGTGGCCTAGAGGATCCTGTAGATGTTTTACCAATACAAGGATTCCAAAGGCGAATATACCTAGAAGACAACCTCCAAAAGGTATCCAGGCTACCTTGGTATGGCGTGCGCCCAACGCTCTCTTGCTCTCCTCAAAACCCCACCATGAAGAAAGGAGGAACTGAGAATAGGTTATAGAACTCAAAATGAGCGCGTGGATCGAATATGCTATATCATTCAACTGCACAGTTGGCATGAGTCCATTATTTTTCATGGCATACTGAGAGCGGACTTGGCTTGAAAAATAAAATGTTGCATTGTAGATAAGATACGTGAAGTACCCAAGTATATTCAGCAAGGAGAAGTCAATGGTAGTGCCCACCGTGGAAAGTCGCCGGTAATTCAGAATCGGCTGCGGGTAGAAAGATAGCGACCAAAGAGATGTGTATGTCCAACCAAGGACTTGAGATACAAATGGCAACACCCCTACGGTTTTCGGCATTGAAAATGAGAGAGGCAATGAAGCATTGTGATTTCAGACGAAGTGAAAGAACAAGTGACTTAGCCCCCCTCCCCCATCATCTATTATTCGTTTGCATGTCCTTTGGACCACCGACGGCTAGAGCGTGCGGAGAAGAGGGCCATGCGGCTTGGAGTGGGGTTAGGTGAGGGCAAAGAAGTGACCCTGCAATATATCTAAGCGAGGATCGAGTAGATAAAATCACAATCCCAGTTGACTCAGCTCCTCGCTCATACGCCAATGACAGCCATCCCGGATCCGGCTCGGGAGAGCAGCATGCAAAATTCACATGCAAAGTTGTGATAGCGATTGTACCCTACAACCATCACGGGAAATGTCTCTGCCATGTGGAGCTGACAAGTGTCCTTTTAATGGAGCCGCTAAGCCTAATTGGGCACGTGATCTGCTATTTAGTAGGGATTATCTAATCTAGCAGCTAAGTCCGAAGTCCTAAGCAAAAAGCTTTTTAATTTTTTTTTTTTAATGTTTTTTTTTTTTGGAAAAAGTTGCATAAAATTTTGAACTTCCCACGTGAAATTTTGAAAATATTCAATGTAACCACTTATTATTCAAACACTCATCATCATACAGCCATGAATATTTTTGTTCAATTTTACTGCGAGAAATCGAATATGGCACCTATTATTTACTCATAAAGCTTATAAATCTGGGAATAAACAGTTTGAAAGCTGGTTTTTACGAACTTTTAATTTCGTTTATGTAAAATTGATGATATATATATATATATTTCATTTATTCCCTCATTACTTTCTAGACGCTCTTTTTTTTTTTTTTTCATTTTCTCTTTCGCTGGTAAAAATTTTCTGCAATCTGTAGAATTGATACTGATATTTCTCTTTAATGTGATGTATCAATAAAATAAACCCTTGTTGACTATAATGTTGGGCTTCAAAACTGATGATTATGGAATTTTTTTTTTCCCCCCCCCCCCCCCCAATGCAAATAGCCTACGCTAAGAATTAAAAGTTTATATTTTTTGAGGGTACAGAGTAAAATCTCCCTTGAGGAATGTAATTAAGACAAAGAATCGCTATTCCATTGGGGGTTCCCCTCCCCCCATCTGAGAGGGCCACAAAAAGCCTAGCTGACCCTAATTCCAATAGGGATATTGTATTCTATATGAGATATTACTTGGCAAAAACCACATCAAAATGTTCAGACTTTTTATCGTCGTATCAACATCAATTCCTACGCAATCTTATTTTTTTAAAATACGAGACAACAATCGCATTTACTTTTCTTTCACAATACCGAAAAAAAAAAAAAATCAACAAATTAGAGATCTGTTACTAAGATTATTTATTGGATTACCAATAATCAATATAAACAGATAGATCGTGAATGTTAGGCTCCAAAATAACAATACTGAAATTCTGGTGGTTTTTTTTTTCTTCGTTTATCTGCTGAGTAATCCCCGCGAGGTAAGACAAAATTTCAACGCAAATTCCGTATTTCGCAAATTGTGAACGATTGCGATTCCAGCTTTGAACGGCCCTAATACTTTTGCCAATCAAATCGGGCTCAGAGTAAGGAGTAGAGTGAGTGTGAATTTAGATTTTGATAGTCATAATGAATGATTGGCTGTAGCAGGGAAATTACATGCTAAATTGCAATAAAGTGTTTTCGTGAGTTGGACAACTGAGCGAGCGCTGACAGATACGCGACCATCAAATATCAGTAGTCTCGGTTATTCTTGGCAACTTCTCCACTCCGTGTACGCTTCTTCTTCATACAATAAATCTCTCTTCCATCCAAGATGATTCTCAAATTGGACAAATATTGTATTCCGTTTCTCATCATAATATTAAAATTTAAAAGCAGAAGAAACCTTGAGAACCGATTTGTATAAGCCCTCACACTTCTTAATGTAAATTTAGCCGTCCCAAATATGTCTGATTTTGATTAAACTCGATCTCTCACGTGCTATTCACCCAATTATTGATTGATATTCAGCGTAACAGGGAGATGGATTAATAGCATTAATGGATGCATCGCTAGAATCATGTCGGTATGAAGGGTAATTACCATGTATTTATGTCTGTTGATATTAAAAAATATATAGAGTGAGGAGTTGACTAAGAAAGAGTCAGAATCGGGATGGGGAGGGTCTGAGCTTACATTATTGATTGTACACGCAAATAAGAAACAGCTTCCAAAGTAACAGACGAGGCTGAACTAGTGCCTGAGGTATGTAGTCAGCAAGGAAATGAATGGAGTCTCAGGCTCACTTGTTAGCTCATGTGACCTTCGCCAGCATCAACCAACATTTGACATTTTGACCAGAAGCTCGGCAGGAACCGAATCCCAAGCCTTCTCCTCGATTGACTAAAGTAAAACTAATTTTTATTTTTTTATTATTTTTTTTTTTTTGACTGTGTGTTATGTTTTCGGAGAGTTTGACAAACCTCAGAGTAGCATAAATATATATGACACAACTCACGAATTCTCATACAACTTAATATCGTAGAAACGGATAAGAATCGCAAAGATTATTGTGAAATATCCTAATATAGAATTCACAGGTGCGCTCTGAACAGTACTATGGGGGATTCTATACCGATAATCTAGAGAATGTATACAATTGCCCTCAACCTCTCTTTAGAACATACATTGAAACATAGCTCCATCACTCGTTGTTGGGCGTCTTCAAAAGTCATAACTTCTTACGAGACAGGTTCCCACTCCCCTATGTGGTCGCTCTATCACAATACTTTGTCCACCATATGGGCAATATATCAGACTTGGATAGGTTGAATGATACAATAAGCTCATGTAAGTTTTCCAAATAAGAAAGAGAGAATGCTTGCTGGCTGTCCTTGTCACTCGCTCTACTGAATATTATCCGTCCTAAAACGAAAGACGTAAGAAGAATGCTTCATAACTAGTTTTACAATTCTATTATGATATTAATATTTGTTAATTAATGATAAATAAAATATAACCCGATCGATGTGTACCGTAGATTTTGATCTACCGATGATAATTGAGAAAACAAACAGTAATTGATCGGAGACAGAGACCATCAGACATTGATCAGTTTTATGAATGCGGGAGGGGGGAGGTAGTGCCTAACCGTCCTAACCCCAAGGAAGCTAGCTAAATGCAGGCATCAGCCTGATCGTAGTTGGGCTTTGGATAAAACAACACTAGCAGGGAAAATATCAATAACATCCCTGAAGCGAGGGCCCAGCTTATCTCCCTTGCAAATTTTAATTAAACCTTGCTCCCAGCCCCTGTGTCCAGGATAGCATTAATCCAAAAAAATTAACCGAGAACCACAGATTTCATCTGCATTTTGCTTTCCGCACAATCCTATTTCTCAGAATGGTGCATTCAAATTATTGATAGTCATTACAGTATCTTTGACATTTATTCACGTCAAAAATATTCATTAGAGCCATCATAAAATTACTCCAGGTGTGATAAGCAAAAGAACTTCACGAAAAAATAGTAACATATCTTGGAGTTTTCACTAGACCAAATGGAAATTCTAAGAGATATACGTAACACTCACTCTAAATGAAGATACATGTAATGATAACGCGGGTCAAATTGAATTTACCAGGGAATTCTCAAGCAAGACTGAGTTTGAAGAGTGGGTGAATGAGGAAAAGAATACCATTAATTGGAGTAAGAGAAGCAAGTCAGATCACAAATTTAAACCAAAGATAGTAGATAAGATCATGAATAATTCTTTCAAATATGAGTAAATCTAACCAAATTATAGTAGCGCTATGGACAGAAACTTATTACTGTCCATTTTTCGGATAAAAGCGTGATTACACCCCTGCTGAAAAACGCAGAAAGACACGAATCTCCGTCACTGTCGTCTGTAAAGCTAAGCTTAAGGCCAGCAAAAAGATAAATAACGAGCCCGTGATGGTTAATGTAACTTATCACACCAACCACACTCGTGACACAAATTACGCTTGGTCTAAGCAACGACTATCGCCTCTTGTAAGAGAGTGGCTTGAAAGAGTTGTTGAATCTGGCACTGATTGGAGCATCTGCAATGCGCTTTTGCGCCCGGACGATAAGACAATAGATGTTTTGGAATCCGGGATTTTTTTATGGAACTTAACTCACCAGTTCAAGTACAGGAAATCAGATGGATTATCCTATGTTAATATACAGTGAAATTACTAATAGACCTTAACAGGCGAGAAGGATTAAACACAGCAGGACTTTGCATAACATTCGTTATGCAATGTTAAAGATCCGCGCTCAACTTAGTCCTGTTTGCAAAGATAGTTTAACCGAATACGTTAAACTCATTACATCTCGGGGTGAGTTAGATAAGATTCATTATGAAATCATAAGAAACTCAATGAAGTATACCAATTTAATTTTAATTACAGGTGGTATATGAACTATGAAAGAATGGGTGGTTTGATGTCGTCAAGAATTTTTACTTTCTTTTTGCACCGCAACTTAGTACTTAAAGTAAATACTCTTTGCTTCTTTGTTTGGACTCGATGCGTAACACCTACTATATTCACGGTGACAAAAGCCGAAAGGCATTCCCTCACACCATTGTGATTAGGCACTTCATAGCAGGCAGTGGAGCTCCTGTACCTTTTATGATAACGAGCTTTGAAACTAGAGTCCCTCTGGAACGCTGACTGAAGTGGTGGAAAGTGAATGCTCGGCTGACTGAGTCACCAACATTCATGATCGATTGCTCCGTTGCAGAGGTCGCTGGGATCAGGGCTGCGTTTGATTACCCGGAAATCAGATACTGCCAATGGCATTTTTTTGAGCATTGTCGAGTAATGCAAAGAAAATCAGTGACTCAGTCTATAGAAAGACGGCTGTTGATGATTTCATCAAATTAGTCCGGACAAGAACTGTGCTGAAATTTACTGAGTACCAGCATTCAAAGGCTAACTCCTCCAACATCTAGCATAGGCGACCCTATAGTGTTCGGCCATTAGTAGGATGCATGCGACAGAATGCACCCTATAAACGCTACTCTTATGGTCTACCTGTTTTGTCTCAACCTGTGCACTAGCTATATTCACATCACTTCAGAGACTATGATGAGCCCTGAGCGTGTGTATGTGATTGCTGACGTGCACCCCATAAGCATTCATATGGTAATGTCGATACGTGAATTTTCGACCTATGGGTCCCATGTTGTCGTATATGACACATATGGTGTTCTAATGGCACGTATGTCCCGAGATCTAGCAGTTTGTACTATCCAGCGGATACAATGCAGTGTCGATACAACAGTGCTATGTTGTTCGCTGTAATGTATGCAGCTGAGCCCGCAATCAAGCACCGACCTTGCTCAGAATTGGGCATTGTACACTAACGGGTATGAGAGCTCTATGTAGCAGATACACGAATGTATCCCACATAATTCGGCTGCCTCCATAACGATACTGCCATGCTTCTAGTCAGATGCCACAGAGGCCAAAGATGGTGTTCAGGGAACCGCACGGAAAGATGTAATCTTAGAATTTGTGGGGAATTTTAACTCAGTTTCTTAAGGAAATGGAGGAGATAAATTCCAACAATTTGGTTGAGTCATGGCACGATAAATTGAAGACCTTGTACTTAAAGTTTGCTAGAAAGCAGCGACCAGATTTTCTGGTTTCAAGCTTTTGCGGGGAAGGGATGATTGGCCTCCGTGAGGATCTGGAAATATAGACGCCAGCGATAAGCGATTCGCTTAGTTTTTACCAGAGACATCTAATTAAACACCACTTGATCAGCATGAAGATTATTGACACTCATTGAAGCTACTCAAATTGTAGAATGAAGATATATAGATTAGATTTCCTATATTAGATAAATCAATCAACACGTTAAGTTGTCTCAAGCTTAATTATTTCTGAATTCTAATTCAAGAGGCAATTCGAGCCACGAGACGCTACGTGAATAATAACATCAATAAACTAAATCTCGAACCACAAAAATTATTATTTTGTAAGTGATAACCTCAAAAATAAAAAATAGAAACATATATTCTAAATATAAATAACAATGGTTGGAAAGAACAATCTTCAGCTTGAAAGCGCCCTTAATGAGATCATTGATAATTAAGAGGAGTTTCAAGAACACATAATAAGAACTCAAGAAAAGGTTAATGAAGACTTTCTAAAAACCACTAATCGTCTCGAAGAGAAATAGAGAACCAGAAAGAAAGCTTGGATAAGGCAACTAGCAAAATTTTAGCTCAGTTGAAAAGCCTCACTACTGCCATGTCCAGTCTTACCGCCGAGATTAAGACTCCGAAGGTTGAGGCTCCGAAGGTTGAGGCTCCGAAGAACCTATTCTCGTCTCAAAACGTGCGTTATTCTACAGGAAAATCAAGCCCTTTGCTATTGACAAGCGGCAACATTAAATTTTGCAAAGCGAAAGCTGAACCTTCAAACGTAGATGTGCCTCCAATGGCAAAGCAAGCACTCAATGGCTTGAATACCATCTCTTCGAACATATCACAACGGCCAAAGAACAAAATCTCGCCAAATTCTCATGCATTCCAAGAAAACTCAAATGCAATCATTTATAATCAAAGTGCAGTAACCCTCTACTGCCCCGCGAAAAGATATAAATTTCAATTGTCCGATCTAGAGTTAAAGATATGTGGCTATTTTCCAGATTTTTTTACGAGACAAGAGACTGAAAATCCGGATGGACCTCTCAGAGAAGCGACGAAACGAAGCCGCGTTGTTTTTCAGCCAGACTTAAGTTTACGATTTGCTAATAGAAACATTATCGACAAGTTGTACGCCATGCAAGTGGCCATAATACAAGCCATACTTCCATACACGGCTTGGCCCATCTGAGTCGCATTAGAAATGGATGAAGACTTTATCTCAGCACGACGAACTATCAATCAAAAATCTTTGGGTTGGGCTGGCACTGTTGACATCATATTAATAATACTTTTCAAACATAACGCTTTAAGATCACTTCTTAGTAATTTAGTGCGTTTATCATTAACCCATGTGATACTTCTTTGCAACTTTCACGTCGGCTAGTCGACTACGGAAATCTTTCTTTGCCCTTCCAACAGATGTACTTTCGGGAGATCAAGCCCGAGATATCTTGAGTGAACATGTTCGAAGGTCTCTACCTAAGACGTGGACAACTATACGTCGTGATAGTCAAACTATGGCTAATGAAGAACTAGCTGACTCTATTGTCCAAATAACTGAAGAAATTGGAAACTGGAATTTAGAAAAAAATCTCTACGAACTTAACTAACGTATTAACTCAAATGATCTCCTCTCTTCTTCAAACTTACAGACTTCAACGCTGGCTCAAAACCCCAAACCAAAATATTAATTTCACAACCTAGGATTCCCATAATTTACCAGTTCATAACCAAGCATTTCCCAGTATGGATATAACTTGCTATAAATGTGGAAAGCAAGGACACTATGCTAACTATTGCTATGAGAAACAAGGTATTTCAAATAAAAAATTAATTAACTCTAATCATTATAAAAAAGATAATACACAAAGAATGTTCAGTGATCGATTAAGACAAAAGTATTTGATATAAAAGAAAAAAGATTTCAGAAAATCAAGCATCCGTCCTTCAAATACGGGGAATATAAATAAGACATTTGTTACACATAATACCAATGATAATAATGATTCAAGAAACGTTCTTAGTCAGATCCCAGATGATCAATTAGATAATGAATTAGAAGAATTTCTGTAAGAATTTTTTTATCGATAACGAGAATGATAATGAAGTCGATGAGGATTAAGGTTGTCAAGACGCCTACTATGTGGCCGTAAATATCGGTAGAACCGATGCCTCTCCCTCATGCGAATATCTTCGAGAGGGTTACGGCAGGCTATATAATTTATTTTTCACTCGACTTAAAAAATTTCCTAATATCCAATTCACTACCTTTTTTAATTGTGGGTGTTCCACCTGTATCGTTTCTTCTTAGCTTGCTACCAATTTATTTTCTTATACCTCAGGTTTTCCTGCTACCTTATCAGGAATTGGTGGAGTAGGCCCTCATGTTATCAATGATGCACTTATTGAGGCCGAGTTTCAAATATTATCAATCTCTCCCTCGTAACGGTCTACGCCATTCACAGTATCGGTTGGTATATTGCCAGAAAAGACGTTTCCTGGAGACCTTACTCTAGGAAAAACCATGTTTTATGCACTTGGGCTGACATCTAACAAGGATGGATCCATTTGTTTACTTAAATTACCAGATAAACCAACTTAAATTCCATTACATCCCACGCCATCTTCAAATCATTTTTTAGCAAATATTAAATTTCCTCTAGTTTAATGGCATTTTACTACAATTAATATTGGTATTAAATTTAGGTATATTTATTCTTCTCATTTTCCTTCCTTATTTGATAAAAAATTCGTAACACAAACATTCATTTTAAAACACGTCATCAAATTAACACCGAAAACCATACCTCTATCAAATTACCTCCCAGGAGATATAGTCCGAATCAGCAAGAGGCTAAACGAGAATTTCGTAAATCCCTTGAAGGAACTATCATTCGCAAAAGCAAAGGGCCATGGGCGGCTCCACTACTATTAATACCCCAAAAGACACAAACCTCAGCACAAACCACAATAAGGAGTATATTTGTTGATTATAGGGAGCTTAATAACATCACAAAGAAGCATGCACATCCTTTACCAAATGCATATGACGAAATACAAAGAGCATCTGGACATAACTTCTAAGCATTCTTAACCTATAAAATGGGTTTTGGTATATATCTATGCACCCAGATAATCAAGAAAAGACAGCCTTTGTCACACCTCTTGGTAAATATGAATGGCTAGTTATGCCTTTTGGCTTGTGCAATGCAACAGCCACATTTCAATGTTTCATGGAGGAGGTCTTGGAACCATTTCAGTCTTTCGTTACAGATCTACTTGATGACGTTGCTGTTTGGGCAGATACCACGGAAGAATTGCACAAAGAGCTACTATTAATTTTTTCTAGATTTTTTTCTTATGGTCTAATCCTTAGCCGTTCTAAATGTCGTTTATTCGTGCCCGATGGTATATTCCTAGGGTTTTAAATTTCTAAACAGGGATCTCAGCAGATCCAGATAAAATAACAGCTATAGGAGATCGCCCTTTGCCCACAACCACCTATGAGATCCATAGTTTTGTCAAAGCCGCGGGATATTTAAGATCGCCCATAAAAGACTTTTTAAAATTATCAGGACCACTTATAGATCAATCAGTTGGCCCTAAAAATAAAGCTGTAATTTTAACACCAGAATCAATCAACTCTTGGAAAAATATATAAAATGTATTAATAATATCTGCAGTTCTTAAAAAGTTTAACTGGCAGTTGCCTATCATAATGGAAACAGACGCTTCTGCTAAATTTTTAGGAGCAGCATAACTTCAACCTGACCTTTCCATTAATAAACAAAATTCTTCTAAATCCACTCTACATCCGCTTTACATCCTGTTGCCATTATTCTCGAAAATTAAACGACACACAACAATGTTATTCAGCACAGGAACGAGAGTTATTATGTATTTTATTATCGTTACGACACTGGCGTCATTGGGTCGAAGGCGGGGATGTAACTATTATAACCGATCATCAATCACTTAATACCATACAAACAAAAACTGAAAAACCACCTCGAATGATTCGATTTCTGGACACAATAGAACATCATGGAATTAGGATCTTTTAAAGGCGAGGAAAAGCAAAAATTTTGGTAGATTACCTTTCCAGACCTCCAAATTTAGAGTTCTCATCAATAGAAGAAATGCCAGATAGGCAGATTGTAGACGATTTAATCTGTGCTGAAACGCAGGAGCTAGATCAGGTGAAATTTCCGGAACAGTCAAATCGCATTGACCTACAGTGCATCTTCGAATGCCTATTTCTTAATCAGGATTTATCTAATAACCTAGATGAGAATTGGATTAAGATCAATTTTGTGGTTTTTCGTAAAAGGCTGCATTGATTACAACAAAACCAGCAGTCTAACTTAGGAGACCTCCCGGGACCTAAAGGCGTAGCAATACTATTAGAAATATTTGAATATGAAGACCTTTGAAATGGAATTGGAAAGATTCATTCAGAACAAGGCCATGCTTTAGTTAGCTTCACAATACGTGAAGCTAGTCGCCAATACTGGTATCCGAAATTAATATTAGCCTGTTATAAAGTTATCCGAACTTGTCATATATAAGCGTTAATTTTGATCAGTGTCCAGTATAAATGATGCCGATCAAAATTTATTTAGGCTTAAATCTGTAGAAAAGAAATAGTTGCCTAGCCAATAAGCTTTCCAATATCTATATTTGTTTCCTTTATCCTAGTAATCCAAAATCTATCACGTTGCCTCTTTTCACCCACAAACTAATTCATTCAATTTACCCATTTTATTATCACTACTGACATTAGACTAAGTTTAAATTGGCATTTATACGAGAATTATGTGTTCCTTCAGAAGGCGAATTTGAATCGTTCCAAGACCTTTTTCTAAGCTTATTAACAGCACGCAAAACTTACGGGATATGCGTTTTCAGTCGGTAAATCTAGCAAGCGCTACGGTAGATGACATAAATTTCATTGACTGCAATCGATCTGGAAGCGCTCATTCAAAAGACTCCGAAAATACTATTTCTAGGAAGGAAGCGTCTTCGGAGTTCTTTTAACACAGGTAAAGAGTATTTGTAGTAGAATTCTGTTTTGGTGCTTTTAAAATAGGATGCAAAGTATCCCTAGTGGCACGAGAGCGAGTTGATGGCAGTTAAACACTTGCGCATAGAGGAACCGAAAAACTCCGTACATTACTATTTACCATATCCCAGCCTCACGTGCCATGAACATCGTAAACTGGATGATATTGTTAAGAATCGATGTGCCCCTAGGATAGAGCCAGGATGATAGCTAACAAGTTGATTCATTAAATTTACGAGAAGATGGAAAAAAAAAAAGGGAGATTATTAACAACATAAAGATGGAAGCCTTGAGAAATAGATATTCTCCAAGAGAATCCAGGCCATTGTGAAGGGGTCAGAATCATTATCTTAATACAATATCTACAATCGCTTACATGAAACAGACTAACTATTCAAAGGGGCTATTTACATGGATCGCTGACTAAGAAAGGAATCTTAACAGAAACAAATCTTAATAAAGCTCGTGGGATAATGTCTGCTGGTATAGAAACAAAACAAATAGTTGTAATTTAACGACAGGGAGATTCTAACTTAGTTGTTTCCTTTCGTGACTTGTACCACAAAAAGGCTGAATTTCTACAAGAGCAAAGGCAAGTTCTTTCGCCATCTGAGGCTCTAGTTCAATAACTTGAGAAATATAAATCCAAAGACGACATTTTCTTTTAATATAAGCTCGATACATCGTTCCGGAACTCGATGATTTTCGTCGCTGTTTGCGAGGCAGTTCAGTGCACTCGACGTCACCATGACATTCTACTGCTGGATTTGCACTTACAAAACAAATGAACTCGATACGATGCTCTTGCACCGCATGGACATTGGTCACCATGGGAACTCTTTCACGATTGCCCTCTGCTTTTTAGATCGCGAAGTCCTGGGAAATTTCGATCAAGCAATTTTATGGCTTATCGAAACAGTTCAGGTCTGCGAAAGGCATGACTATATGACCATCAGTTATTGCCACAGATTGTGAAACTGCCTTAACATGGGCAGTAGACAAACGATTCCCCCTAAGCCAAACGAAGCGAGTCTCATGCCGATGGCATATAATGAAGAGAGAGCATTTATGCAAATTGTGAGACTGCCTTTGTATTATGGTTAATGAGAAATGTAGAGATATTTATTCTACCTTTATAGAGGATGAATGAGTAGGAGATAGAAGATAAGGTTTCAGTAGAGATCAATTGTTATTCTGATAACTATGTGAAGAGATTATTTGATATGCTCTAAAATTGTATCCAAGAGGAAAATGGACCTTAATATACACTACGGTCACAAAACTAGTCAGAATCTTAAAAACTGGAGTAAAATCTCTTACCGATCCAATCATAAGTGATTCTGATGTCGATCTCTTAGCGGACGATCCTATAGATTTGTACCCACTATTAATACTACTATCCAATTAGTTTCTGAATTCTGATCGACGGCTCCGAGAAGGTAAAAGTGAGTATTTCGCTTAAAGGGAGTCTCAATGGCGGTACCTCTGCTCCAATCAGACTCCACCAAAATAAATGCCACACAAACCTGTCTAACCTCAAACATACTAGCGGGAGGTTTACAGAGGTACAATAATGAAATATTATATAACTATAAATTATTAGCAAATTACTTATTTTGACCGTAATTCGACGGCTTTACAGCACGGACTATAACTAATTTACGACGTTTTACGATAATTACGGCCGCAGTGCTTGCTTCTTAGCCATTCTCTAGCCCCAAATACTTAGTAATTATTTTTCACATAATTGTAAATCTAACATGAGCAGAGTGAGTGTAAGCGTTTTTATTCAAAATATACCTAGATCTATATACAAAAAGATCTTTCAGTAAAGATCTTAAAAGATGTGTGAAGAAACTTCTCTTATTTATTCCACAAATAGAACTCTTGATATCAAAGAATGACTTCTTCGCCCTGTGACCCCCCTCCCATTTCTCAATAAGTTACTATGTATGACGCCACTTGACATCATTGTACTGAGCGTGAGGATTTCTTCACTACGCTGTCGGTATTCCCGAACTTTGTATATACAAAAATATAAATATAACATTACACATTATGATGCTCAAATATCTGTGAGCCTTATCTTTCTTAAAAATAGATATGGTGTTTCCGTTAGTCTTTTTTTTTTTTTTTTAAAAATGACATAATATTAGCCAGGGCTCTGTGGCTGGGGGGGGGACCATACCCCTGAAGATTTTTATGAAAGTTTGTCTTAGTAAATATGATATCCCTGAGCATGTCTATTTTATGCCTAGGCTATTGACTGTGCGTCATTTTTATATCAGTGGAAAGTCCGCGATGACCACCAATTTCGCCTGACAGTCGCTAGTCATAGGGGCCAGGAAACGTTTAGATCTGCAGTGATGGGCTGTCGTAATTCTGTCGCTTATGTTCAGCGTACTATTGATAACATTCTAAGGCTACAGGATAGCTTCGCTCGTGCCTATATAGATGATATAGTTATTTTTAGTAAAACGTTAAAGGAACATCAAATTCACCTTCGTGAAGTTTTCAACAAACTTGAGACACACTTTATTCACCTTAGCCCCCAAAAATGCTTTCTAAATTATCCATCAGTTGAATTACTGGGGCAGAGAGTTGACGCGTTAGGATTGGCCTCAAATAAAGAAAAACTGTGCGCAATAGCAAAACTAAAATTTCCACAGACGCTTAAACAATTAGAATATTATTTAGGTCTCACCTCATAGCTTCGTCAACTTATTCCGCATTATGCTCAGAAGTCTGCCGCTCTTCAAGCAAGAAAAGTGGGCTTATATAAACAACTCAAGTCCGCTGGCTTTACACAAGGTCCAAAACGGGCGCGACAGGCAGCTAAACTTTATCTTCAAACCCCAACAGAAGAGGAAATCACAGTCTTTCAAGTGTTACAAAAAGATTTTCCACGACCATCTATGCTCCATCACTTCTCACCACTTCTCCAGCTATATGCTGATCTAGATGCATCTGCTAAAGGTATTGATTGGTGCGATGATTTATCATTCGACTCGAGATCCACCTACCTCTAAATCAACTCTACCTATTATGTTTATTTCTCGATTATTAAAACCTGCAGAGCAAAACTACTGGCCTACAGAGCTGGAAGTAGCTGCCCTTTGCTGGGTGGTCTCTAAAATACGACATTTAATTGAAACATCTCAACTGGAGACAATAATATACACCGATCATTCCTCAGCTATACAGATCGCAACACAAACATCTATGAACACCACTTCTTTAGTAAGAATGAACCCTCGTCATCATCATAGCTCGGAATATTTATCTAGGTTCCGTATTCTTGTTAAGCATAAACCTGGAAAACAAAACGTAGTTCCTGATACACTTTCTAGACTTGATGTACATCATTCTCAGTCAAATCCTATAGTTAAAGATATATCCGAAACCCCTCATAGTCTATTTACTTCTGCTGATACAATACAACTCGCGTACCCCATCTCATCCGTTCATATAGGGAATGATTTTGTATCTCGTATCAAAATCATGTATTCATAAGAAGATAAATGCAAAACTTTAATGGAAACACTCAACGCTAATAATGATCAAGTTGTGAATGCAACTATCCTGCCTTTCAAACTCACAAGCAATATTCTCTACGCATTGCCCGATATTAACCATAATAGAAAACGTATCGTAATACCTAGTAATATGACTAAAGAGATTTTTGAACTTGCGCACGATCAACTAGGACATCTGGGATACCATAGAACACATGAGCGTATTACCAATAATTTTTATATTTTTAACCTAACCAAAGCTCTTCAATCGTACCTTTGGCACTGCCATCAGTGTAGAGCAAATTCTACGCCACGTCACGCACCATTTGGTTCACTAGAACTTATCCAAACTCCGCCAAAGCTTTTTCATACTATTACCATTGACTTTATTTTAGCTCTGCCGCGAACTGCTAACGGTTCTAACTGTGTAATGACTGTCACTGAAAAACTTGCAAAGCCTGTAACAATTATTCCAGGACAAGACTCTTGGTCCGCAAAGCAGTGGGGCTATGCATTCATCGATCGGCTTCTGATAATTCTTTGGGGCATACCTTCGTCAATTATATCAGACCGTGATCGAAAGTTTACTAGCGAGATCTGGAGGTCTATGTTTGATCGTCTAGGAGTAAAGTTATATTTCACGACAGCTTGGCATCCGCAATCAGATGGCCTATCTGAAAGAACCAACCAGACAGTTGCAATCGCCTTCGGGTATTTCATTGCATGTCTAGATGAAACGCGAAATTGGGAAGAGGTTTTGCCTATAATATCGGCAACACTTTCCAACAGTACTTTGCGTAGTACAGGTCTAGCTGCAACCGAAGTGATGTATGGTAATCGAATTCGTGAACCAGTCGATGTAACAGCAGATAGCTTTATCGAGCTAGAACCAATACTTCCTGAGATACAAGAGCTCATACGTACAACGGCGACAACACCGGCTCAGAACAATATTGACTATATAAGTAACTATCCCACAACATCAAGCTTGCCCAACCTATATAGACCTTCGCATATCGATGCGGCAGATGCAATTAAGTGGGCAGCAATACTTATGAAAAATCGATACGATAATCAACATAAGCCTCAATTTTTTAGTATTGGCGATTATGTATCACTTCGACTTCATCGTGGATACCAGGTGCCAGGACTTAAGGGAAGAAATATAAAAGTTGAACAACAGTTCGCCTGGCCTTTCAAAGCTCTAGAATGAGTTGGATAACTGGCTTATAGAATTGAGCTTCCGCCAACTATGGCTAGAATTCACAATGTCATCAGTATAGCTCACTTAGAGCCGGCTCCTGACCCAACAAAAGACCCATTCAACCGCCCTTTCTCTCAAAATATTGTTTCAGAGTTAGTTCCGCATAAAATAATTCGTAAGCGTCAGCAACGTAGGCGTGTTGGCGGCGTAATGACTGAATATCTAATAAGGTACAAAGATAGAACAGTGGAATGGGACAAGTGGGTATTAGATAGATATATACCACATGAACTAACCCAGGAGTTTGAGATAAATATCTAGAATTGCCAGTAAGTCAAAACTAGCATCTAACTATCATTTAGTATTTTTCTTATCAAGTTATTTACACGGCATTGCAGGGGCAATGCATTTCCTTCTGTTTGTCAGATTGTTAGGATTACGTAGTTATCGGTTAATACCACGTGACTTGGAGACGCGTTATATGTAAATAAAAACAACATAAAATATATACATACATAATCGGAACCGTACCACTCTGTTAATTAGTTCAATTTTAACGCGGTAAGACTCTGGCTTACAGGGTATATAACAGGGGTATGCCTTGCGCGTGTAGAAGCAGGGGGGTAACAAATATATCACCCGCCAATATTTGATGCTTGGTCTGATTAGCATTCGAGCCAATTAACACTCTGATTTTCGAACGTCTATTCCAAAAGGCCAAATTACGGAAAAGTGTTCATAAATTCACAAATTATGCATAAACTGAATTTTTGGCCCGCGTCATTATGTTTGGATCTCAGTCTTCCAGGCATTCTTCAGACTCCTTCTGAATCCTTCCGAATCCTTTTGTGGCGTATTAGATAAATGAGAAGGTAAAAATGCTTCTTCAGGGAAGCAAGGAGGGAACATGGTGAACTTATATAAGAACTTTACCTTTTTTCCTTACTGAATGGTTACATCGCCGTCTATCAATTCCTTACGGCATTAATTCTAATGTTGAATGTACTTTTGAAAGCACCAAGGCAGTAGTGATTGTGTGAACAAGTGATTCCTCATATTTTTTTTTTTTTTTCAACATGCAGTTTTACGGCTCCAAAATTGTCTCTGCACTGATTTTGCTCAACACAACCATCTGCTTGGCGATGCCTAAAAACGGCCGATATGAACAATATCAGATTGGAATCGCTTCCGTAACCTGTGATAACAGAGTTTACGACAATCGACGAATTCATTCTGCACTATTAGAAGGCTTGCAAAATATTATGCTAACGGATGAAACAAACAAGGGTCTAGATGAAATCCGATATAAACCGCAGCCTACGGAAGTAATGCCGTCTACTGAGAAGTTTTATCTCAATGGAATTCAAAGGCTGAGGCGAGATCGTGAGTTGATCTGCATCTGTGCACCTTCCAAGTGGACTTTACTGACATTGCTTGATCAAAGATCTTACGGATTATGTTGTATATTCGAGTAGCGGCTTATTAGCCAAAGTGGTCTCTCGAGTGCCAGATAGCGAGGGATTCAAATTTATTGACTGCGTGGCTTCACCGACGACGCCGTTTCCCCAGCAACTTAAGCTAATTCGGGAAATCCCCGGACAGAGCAGCCAGAGGCATGATCAATTTGGGATCGGACCAATCACTTCTGTGTCATGTGAAGGCAGGGTTTACTACAAGCGACAAATTGTGAAGGCAATAAAAAAAGGCCTGATAAAGACTGCCCAATTAAAACGAACACCAAAGACCCCAGATTTTCTTCGATATAGACCTAAGCCCACGGAAGTAATGCCGTCGTCTCGAGAAAAGTTTTATTACTCAGAACTTCAAAAACCTAGTCCAGATGGTGAGCTACTTGTCAAATTTTCTCACTATCCAAGTGGACTTTACTGATATAGGTTGATTTAAGAGCCTGTGGATTTGGTTATATTTTCGCGAAGCGGGCAATTTGCCAAAGCTGTTATGCAGAAAGAAGACGGCGACAAGCCATACTATGTAGATTGCGTATCTTCATCGAACAGACAGTTCCCTGAGCAAAGTTCATCGCGGATGGTGTCTGCCGAGCAACCCCAACTGAGGATGGGGTCTCCCGTGCCACCTCAACTGAGGATGGAGTCTTCTAAGCGACGTCGACTGAGCATGAAGTCTCCCGAGCAACAATCCTCTGAGTAGAAAGGAAGTGGATCATTTACTTAAATCAGTAATCATAAATATGACAAGACTCCCCACAACAATCGTCAGCTTCCAGTAGCTTTAATCGGCTTTGCAGGCCTCTAAGACTTTGATAGGATTGATTGGATTGATTAAGGTCAGTTTGTTACCTCAACTGAGCCACAGTCTTTAAGTCACGTATGACGTTACTCTCACAGCTTTATCATCAATGTGCAAGTTAATGGTGATGCGAGAAAACAATACAATATACAATAACGTGAATACCTACTAATTAGGTTGTTCGGACATGGAGCAATGAGGAGCAATTTACAGGCATACTGTAGATTGTGGCAATGACCAAAATAACCAATACTCGATAACTACTTAATTAATCTGTAATTTTCGAGTGTCATCACACATTTCTCACTGAGTCTGTGTTTAGAAAGTAGCTAGCTTTTAAATTCGTTCTATTTATCAAATATATTGAAAGCTGTAACTATTTTAAAAAGCCATTCAGTTAAGCCAGGAAATTATAAATGTTTTTAAAGTCGAAAGTACCATGAGTCCGATCAGCTGATCAAAAAGACCAACGTTTCATGCCAAAAGACATGGGGCATCGAATCCGCGTAAATTGTGCGAGGTTAAATACTCCGGAATGATGAATGTGCATAAATAAATAATTTTTGTATACATAATAAGCCCCCATTTTTATAACTTACGTTTCTGAGCGGTATTCATTTTTTTTTTCACTTGACATATTTCGGACTAGACTTAGACTATAACTAACATGTTGGTACAATTTTATGATTCAAAGTTAGGAAGTATCTAAAAAGGGAGGAATTAAGCGAAACTCGATCCAGGCTACTGTGTTGAAGTACAAAATTAAATTGTAAAAAATTTAAAAAAAAAAAAAAAAAAAATAAAGGTAAAAATTTTTTTTTTCTTTTTTTTTTTTCTTTTCTTTGGCCACTAGTGCAAATATAATTAATATATTTTAGACGATTTTTAATAGGTGAATTGCAGAGTGAATTAGAAAATGGAATAGTGCGATATGGAAAATAGGGATTGTAGCGGCGCCGTGTGAATGATCGATACTAGACGAGAGGCTGAGGAGTCAGACACGATATTAATTGCGCAACAATTATACCCTGTTACGCTAAATTAAACCCTGCTAATACTACATTACTAGCGCCTACCCCTGTAGCTATACAGGGATTACAATTCATTTTTCTTTTATCGCACGAAATCAAAAGCTTGGCAAAATCAAAATCATTTTGAAAAAAAAAATCTAAAAAAAATCTAAAATGAACAAAATCGAGCTGCTCGATTTTGTCTATGTTCAAATTTCAATTTCATAAGATTTTTCACATCTTGATTAATTAAGTCCAAAATATTAGATGTTTTTATTCACTAAAATTTTATTTTAACTACAAATAATAAATTCTGATACAGTAGAATAAAATTTATTTATTGACAAAATCATTATCTTGGGTTGGTTACCTTTGCAATAGGGAATCCTCGCATCGTTTTTTAGGTCTATTGAATGCAGATAAATGGTCCTTGACCATATCAAAAATTTCTTTTCTTTTGGCGCTATTTAATCAAAATTTACGGCCATAGCCGTGATCTGCAGGGCGATCTCTATGTTCTCCGCAATAGAATGATCCCCCAAAACCTGTAGTGGGAGATAAAGCCAAGGAGTTGGAAGATTGTGAGGAGTTTTCTTGAGGGTCCCCATTGCCACTGAAGCTATAGCAAATAGTATAACCAAGAAGCCGTTCAACCATAAACATATGCTTACAAACCATACGGTTGTTAGCCATGTATGGACACGTACATCTTGATATACTACTACCATCATTCAACGAAACGGTGTAGTTAACATCCGAATGCGTGAAGGACTTGACAAGGATTTCCTTTTCCAACTCCTCACTACCTTCTGGCAGAGACGGACGTGTGATGTAATTCTCTACGTCTTCAAGACGTATTGAATTACATTTTTCCAACTNTCTACTGGCAGAGAAGGACGTGTGATGTAATTCTCTACGTCTTGAAGACATATTCCATTACATTTTTCCAACTGAGAGATCTCAGCCTGGCACATCCGTCTACTACCAAATCCATTGACAGCACCAGCCACTTTCAGCCGGAGATCATTCAACGCTTCCCTCAAAAGCTTGAAAACCAAAAAATCTGGCCGCTGCTTTCTAGCAGACTTTAAGTACACAGTCTTCAATTTGTTGTGCCATGACGCAACCAAATTATTGGTATTGACCTCCTCCATCTTCTAAAGAAACTTAGTTAAAATTTAACACGAACTCTGAAATGACTCCTTACCGTGCGGTTTCCTAACCACCATCTTTCAGATTGACCCATCCACTTAAAAACAAGATAACCCAGCCAATCTTTATGGTTTTGGTATCTTTGCTGATAATTTCCCTAGACCTCAGTAAATTTCAGCACAGTTCTTGTCGGGACTAATTTGATGAAATCATCAACAGTCGTCTTTCTATAGACTGAGTCACTGATTTTTTTTGCATTACTCGACAATGCTCAAAGAAAATACTATTGGCAGCATCTGATTTCCGGGTAATCAAACGCAGCCCTGATCCCAGCGACCTCCGTAACGGAGCAGTCGATCATGAATGTCGGTGACTCAGTCAGCCGAGCATTCACTTTCCACCACTTCAGTCAGCATTCCAGAGGGACTCTGGTTTCAGAGCTGGTGATCATAAAAGCTATAGGCACCCCACAGACTGCTAGGGAGTACCTAACCACAATGGTGTGGAGAAATACCTTTCGGCTTTTGTCATCAAGTACATAACAAATGTTGTGCGTGGAGTCCAATCAAAGAAGCAAAGAGAATTTACTCAAAATATTGAGTTGCCAAGCAGTGCGAAAAGAAAACCAAGGTTCTTGGCGACTTCCAAACTCCCATTCTTCAATGGTTGATATACCATCTATAATTAAAATTAGATTGGCATACTTCATTAAGCTACTTATGATTTCATAACGAATCTTGCCTGACTCACTTTCAGATGTAATGAGTTTAATGTATTCGGTTAAACTATCTCTACAAATAGGACTAAGTTGAGCGCGGCTCTTTAACTTTGCATAGCAGATTTTATAAAATATCTGCTGTTTATTTAATCTCACCTGTTAAGGTTTGTTAGTACTTTTATTGTATATTTACATAAATAATCCATCTGACCTCCTGTACTTGAATTGGTGAGTTAAGTTCCAAAAAAAATTCCTGGATTCCAAAACGTTTAATTTCTTATCGTCTGGGCGCAAAAGCGCCTTGCAGACGTTCTAATCGCTTCCAGATTCAACAATTCTTTGAAGCTACTCTCAAAAAAGAGGAGATAATTGTTGCTTAGACCAAGTGTAATTGGAGTCATGAGTATGATCGGTGTGATGGGTAACAGTAACCTTCACAGACTCATTATTTAATTTTTTACTAGCCTTAAGCATGGCTTCACAGCCGACCTTGATAGATTCTCGTGTCTTTCTGCGTTTTGCACCCTCTGCCGGTGAGTAATCACGCTTTTGTCCTGAAAATAGACAGCAGTAGGTTTCCGTCCATTCACAGATAGCTGGCCGTCCATAGCGCAACTATAATTTGGTCAGATTCATTCATACTTGAAAGAATTATTTATGATATTATCTACTACCTTTGGTTTATTTTTAGGACCTGACTTGTTTCTCTTACTCCAATCAATGGTATTTTTTTCCACATTCATCTACTCTTCAAATTCAGTCTTGTTTGAGAATTCTCTGGTAAATTCAATTTGACCAGCTTTATCATTGCATGTAGCTTCATTTGGAATGATACGTGTATATGTTAAACTCTCCATTTAGTCTAGTGAAAAGTCTAAGATTGAGATATGTTCCTATTTCATGATGAAATTCTTTTGTTTATGATACCTGAAATAATTGCACAACGGCTCTAAAGGAATAATTGTACGACGGCTCTAATTAATATTTTTGGTGTGAATAAATGCCAAAGAAATTGGGATTACTTTCAAAATTTGAATGCACGATTTTGAAAGTATGTATTGTGTGAAAGGTATTTGAAATGTAATTCGTGGTTCTCGGTTAATTTCTGGATCAGTGCTATCCTGTATACAGGGGCTGAGAGCAAGGTTTAAAAATGGCAAGGGGGAAAAGTATTATCTCCCTGTCTGCAGGGGTGAAGGATAAGAATGTGGGGAAGTTTTTCTTTCATTTTTTTTCTTTGACACGCGTGACTGTGATAATCATGCAAAAATGGAATGATACATAAATTATAAAATTGGGGCTAATTACGTGCACAAAATTTATGCAGCTTCATTTTCCGGAGTATTTTAACATGCGCCATGCAACACAGGACAGGTAAATCTCCTAGTGATTCTTATTAAAATGAAGCTACCAAGACACCAAAGTGGTTGTCAAGCCCCAATATTTAAGACTCTCCACTTAGTTTCATGATCTTATAAGCTAAACTTGACTATTTTTGTTGGTAATGAAAAGGAAAAATGTTTGAAGTTTGTTTCTGTTTTTCAATTGGCGAGTTACTAGTTTTTGACCACTATGACACTAATTGAGGTTGAAGTATGAATGTCAGTTTTTTGGTAGGTTATTTATAATATCGAAATGAGGAGCTTCATAGAGTAGACACGTGGCTGTGATATTCTTCAATTCCAAACTGTTTTATAATAATGTTGGTAGTTGGTGGAGAATTATTTGTTGAGTATACGCGACTTGACTTTCGCGTTCTTGAAAAACGGGGACCAGGAAAGGCCGTCTGTTATTCGCTTATCTTATCAGAAAAACTTCAATCCCTATTATTGTCTTAATGAAATTATTTAAAATACGAATCAGGTTTTTCATTAGTCAATACTAAACCAGCATTCTTGGACTCAGCAAATATGGTCACTAAGAGCAAGCTGAAGATGGCTCTATTAGCCGAGAAAGCAGTTGATATTAAGAAACTCTCAATGAAAAAAAAGGAGAAAGCGTCTAGAAAACGAAAGTCATCTAAGAATAAAGATATCGAGCTTAATGGAAGTAAGAGTAATGATGACGATGAGGAAGATAAGGAGAATAAAGAAGATCAGGATAGCGGAAACGATGAAGACGATAAAGATGAGGACAAGATAGAGAAAAAACCTGTTGATGACAAAGACAAGAAGAAAAGTAGTAAAAAGAAAGTCGGCGTGCGCTCTACAATTATCGAGTTCAGTTCTGAAGAGTTATCTAATATATTTATAGACTGAATCGGCTGGAGCAAAAAAAGATAATCACAATTCTTCAGCCGAAGAAGAAAGTGAAGATGAAGATGAAGATGAAGATGAAGATGAAGATGAAGACATACCCGTTTCTGATCTTGAAGACCTTGATGATGAAGATAGAGAAGATTTGATTCCACATCAACGACTTACAATTAACGATACAGTTGCCCTTACCGCCGCTTTAAAACGTATTTCATTACCAATTTCAGAACTTCAGTTCTCTGAGCATCAATCAGTTACTACATCCGAGCCGATATCTGTTCCAGATGTCTCTGACGATCTTAATCGTGAACTGGCTTTCTATGCCCAGTCTTTAGCAGCAGCAAATGAAGGCAGGAAAAAGCTAAAAGTTGAAGGTGTCCCATTTACTCGTCCAAACGACTATTTTGCGGAAATGGTCAAGCCAGATGATCATATGGCAAAAATAAAGGCTAAATTAATCGACGAGGCTGCAAGTAAGAAAGCTAGTGCTGAAGCTAAGAAACAGCGTGACTTGAAAAAGTTCGGCAAGCAAGTTCAGGTTGCCAAGTTACAAGAGCGTGATAAGGAGCGGAAAAGCACTTTAGAAAAAATTAAAGTACTAAAAAGAAGTGAGTTTAATTCAAAGTTCCTTGAAGCACATTCTAATCCGTTATAGAGCGACAAGGTGCCACGGCCGAAAATGAAAATGAAGCGGATATATTTGACGTAGCAGTTGATGAAGAAATCAAATCTTCAAAGAATTCCATAGATAAACGTGATGGACTCAAGAAGCGGCAGAAAAAAGACGAAAAATTTGGATTCGGAGGCAGAAAAAAGTTTAAGAAGAGCGGTGATGCTATAAGCACCGGTGATCTCAAGGGATTTTCTACCAAAAAAATGAAGGCGGGCACCAAAAATCGGCCTGGAAAGTCAAGAAGAGCAAGTAAACGGTAAAATTTGAAGCAACTATGCCTGGTACTATCTATAGATGGGCGTTTTTAGGATATGTGGGGTTATTTTTTTCTTGATTTGAAGATTGTTTATTCATCAAATCAATTTTGCTTTAACCATCAAAAGTTGTTTGATCATGGCGTTACAATTATCTACTGTAATATCCTGTGAGTATCTCACGTCTATTAGTTTCACAAATACATCTACCCAACTAAATAAACATATATTTCCCCTTTCAGGCTTAGAAAAAAAGCTGATCTTATCTTCTCATAGTTATACTATAATGTGTGACAGTTATTATTTCACACAAAAAAGCTACGTGCGGTAATACTGTTTTTTTTTTTTCAAATTCATATGAGCTTTTAATATAAGGTAATGGTGTTTTTCCTCACGGACATTCGCACAATCATAATTACGCATGTTCTAACAATACCTTCTTAGAGCTTGAATGTAAAGTATTATTTTATATTAAATACTGTATATATTGTATATATTGTATGTAGAAGCAATCCTTCTATAAAGAATGATGGTGAATTAGAAACGAAAGGAAATCATTATTATTACTTCAATCCAAGAGAGATAGTTACCTATCTTCCTCATCTGACAACATAATCCTTTTTTTATCTATTCTTTCCTCCACTCTTCAAATTCTCTAGCAAGATGCTTCTTTAAGTTCGAGAATCGATTACCAAAATTCAGCCCGCATCTCCAACACTTAAGATCGCTTTTCAAGTAAGCCTCCGCTCGATCGGGAAATCGTCGCACATCATCTTTTGCTAAAGGGAATTCCTCTAACGGAATGAAAAACGGCGTAGAAAAACTATTATAATGATTGCGATGTTTCATCCACGTCGAGTGTCGATCGATACTTAAAACATGCACGTGTAGATGATTCATACTAGGCCGTGCATGGATACCTGCCATTACCTCACGATCCCAATCCCGTCCTCGCCGCTCATCTTCATCGGCAGCAGCAGTAGCAGTAACAACTGCTCCTACTGCTGAATTAGATGATCGTGATACTAAAAACTTCTGTTCCAACGCACCTTTTGAATTTCCTTCCTTCAATCCCCCATGATTTCCACTATCATACCTCCCTCCTAATTCCTCTCCCTTTTCTTCTTCTTTATCTTCTCCAGCACTTCCTCTTCCTCTCCCTACTTCTTCCCGTAATTCCCGCACCACCATCTCCTTCACTAGCTCTACTTGCCATCGCATCCGCGCCAAAAATATCCCTTCTTCCCCTAACGCCTCAATCGGATGCTGCTCTCGTGCATACCGCATCTCGCGCGCTAGTACTAGGTAATGAATTTGGGCTTTTGGATACATGTCCCGAATCACGACAAATTCGTCATTGTATGTTACTACGCGCGACGAATCGTAGGTTTCCGGGGCGCGGATATAGTTTCCTAGACTGTTGCGGCCGCTGTAATACACGGTTCTGGTTGTTGTACTAGTTTTTCCCGCTCTCTCTTCTTTCATGGGACTTGTTGGTTTTCTTTTCGTTGCCATTTTTTTTTTTTTTTTTTTGCCTAGCTGGCCCTCCCACTTCTTATGGTTGTACTTTTTTTTAAAATTAGAGCAAGATAAAATAAATTTACCTCTTTTTTTTTCACTTTTACTTTATTGCTAAGTTGCTGCATTCATTCAATTTGCCATTGAAGGTTGGGATGCTTGTACCCACTGTAGTGACGTAAAATTTACTCCATAACAAATTATTCGCGTTTCCATGGAAACCTTTATTTTTAAAATGCTATTTTTTTATACAAACATATGATAATACATGATTTTTACTTATAAAAAATTGAAAAGGCAAAAAAAAGTGATCATAATGAAATATATCATCATAAATAAGTAGTCCCAGACTCTTTTCCCTAGTCGCAATGAGTGGTTAAAATCTCTTTCTCCAACACCTCAAAAAATCTAAAAAAAAAAGTTCTAATCATATATACCCAAATATTTATAAGCTGCACGTTGTATACCATGACTTTTTTGATATGAGCTAGAAGCTTCTTTATAGATTTTTTTTGGATCCAGGGAGATGATTGAAGGGTCTCGGTTTGGTAAATCAGGCATCGGAATAGGCAGATGACTTTGTGGGGAGGAGGTCTTCTGAGTGGGTTTTACAGACACCGATGGGGTGGTATACTTAAGTTCACGATGTATTAGTTTTTTAGTGCCATTAACGTAGTCTCTAATCGATTCCTGCATCTTTGCATATTGTGGGTGGCTTTGGGAAATACACGAGGGGATACTCGATGCAGTTAGCTCGCGATATAAATCCGACGCTTTCCATATAGGGCTATTAGGAAAGTAAGTAAGGATTGAAGCACGATAAATAATTAATAGCTCATGACCGACTTGACGATAACTGATAGAATAGTCACGGTACAAGACGCTAGCAACACTATTAATCGTTAGTTTTTGTAATTGCTGTCGGCCAGAAAAAGCTGCGTGACAGATGAGCGCCGCTATTTTCTCAGGAATCGATGACTCTGCACTAATGCCATGTGGAAACTCAGGAGAAATATATTCTCCATGAAAAGGCCTACTCATACTACACTCTACTTTTGGGATGGAAATTGTAGAAAATTCTGTTGTTACTTGTGCATGATGATCACCAGATGATTCAGAACGATCTGGTAGTGACTCTGAGATGTTTGAAGGGGGTTCTGGAGAGCTATATTTTTTCCTCATTCGCTGGCGGGCTTTTTCAAAGTATTGTCGGTATTGTTCTGGTGAGAGATCCCGAGTTTGGGTGCGAGTGACTGGTATTCCTTTAGAAGTCTTGCATCCATCTCGGAGCCACATAAAAAACATATGTCTCTCTATAAGAGCTCCTTTAGATTCTTCCTTTGAATACTCATTGAGCATAAACTTGGCATACTTGGTTGCAATGCCAAGGACATCTTTGAAGAATAAACCTCTTCCATCAACATATATAGAGTACTTACGTATATGTTAGCAACCGTATCATTCGAAAATAACTAGATCAATTTACGAAGTTGAGTATGGCAGCCACGTGATTGAAATCCTTTTCATTTTCTTCAATCAACTCGTAATCTTCGTAGTGAAAAAGAGCGACATAAAAAATGCCAATGGCATGCATCATTTCGGTAAAGACTTCATGGTACTCAAGCGAAGTTCTTATTTCAAGGTGTCCAAGACTTGTTGGTATCCAAAGAGTATTAGGGTAGCCAATACTGAAATTAGAGAAATCTCCCTCATGAATTATCCAAGATCCGTTCAAATTTTGGCCATTTTCATAAATGATTACTTTTATGAAACTGTCAGATTAAGCTCTAGTAGGTCGAGAAGGCTTACACTGATTTTCTTGATCATTATCAACAACTACTCGACCCTGAAGCCGGAGTTTACGGTGTGGCTGTGCCTGAATGAGGACATTTGCCAGTTTTGTGCTATTAGCCGTCGGATAGAAGATGGTCGTTTCTTCAACCACATAAAGATTTTCTGATGCATTTTTTGACCATTTTACAATATCTTGGAGCTCGTAGAATGGGATCGAAATGTTGGCGCTATTTGCCTCATCAATTGCCTGGATTTCAAGTGACGCCTCAGATAATGGAGACTCCATCTACGGAAAAACAGATAAACATCTAATCAGCGAATGACTTTGGCATCCCTCACAATAGACCTGATCACTCCGAACTAATTCATTGTCAACTCGTGAAATTTAGTGTTCATATTGTAGTGATAGGCAGCCAAGCTTCTGAGGGAACATCGACATAGAGTCTATTGTTTTACTGGATGACATTTGACGAAAAGGTTCCTAATAACAGCTAAAATTATTTAATTATCCCTAGTTCAAGCCTCAGAATATTGATGTGGGACTATATTGAAGAAATTTCACTGATTGGCTAATCAAATTTAGATTCCCAAATCTTAAATCGAATATTTGTATTTAATAACATCTACGTATTTATGATTATGACATTTAGATTACGCCTAAAATGTAGCTAGAGAAGAACTCACATAGTTGAATGATGTCCATTCTACAAATAATTCTTCGTGTTCATGAAAGATCTTTATCTTGCCTAGAGTTTTCATTCGTGCTATATCTAGAAATCCTTAATTGTTGTGTTTTGGGCAATAAATAGTATATCATGTTACAAATAGCCTAAAGATGGTTAAAAATTCGATGAAATACTTCTGTGAAAACAATGTTTTATTGATTTATGTTTCATAATGATAGGACTCGCGATAACAAATTAAATCTCGGTTGGCAAGTATAGAATACCTTCTGTAAAGGCATCATAGGAACTATATGTGCAGTCTCGGAGCCTTGGGACATTCTTGTCGATTCTCAGACAAAACGATTCACTCACTAGGCCAAAAGGAAACTAGGCTTATTCTAAAGAATTTTAAAAGGGAGAACGGCTTGTACTGTCAAATCTTCCTTGTAAATATTTGGACTAGGCAGAAAATTCAATTGTGTATTTTCACCGGGTTGACGTTGTTCCGCAAGAAGCTCTAGGGAAGCAAAGATTGATAAAGAATTACAGATTACTGACTGAAAGTCTTGCCAATGTCATTGAGACATTTTGGAAAGGAATTCTTAAAAATGACGAAAGATGAAATTGTCGAGGGTGTTTTGGGTGAGAATTGACTTTCTACTTTTGTATCGCCTAAAAATTCATTTTATTAACAGTAGGGTTGAGCTGTGAACAAACCTATCGGGATCTCTTCAGCACAGGTTGTTCGAGATTTACAAAAAAAATTCAACTCTTCCAAGTTATTCGCGCCTTGGATTGAATCTGAGAGGATATCTAGAGCTAGGGAATCAGGTAATCAGAAAAGGCGTCGACGCGAAAAGCAAATACAGGTCAAAATAGGACATGGAGGAACACTTGATCCCTTAGCAACAGGCATATTAATCGCTGGTATTGGCCGAGGAACGAAATCTCTACAGAACTTCCTACTGTGTTCAAAAGAATATGAGGCAGTTGTTCTTTTTGGCACTGGTACTGATACGTATGACCGTGTCGGAAAGGTCTTAAAACGGGCACCTTATAAGCATATTACCAAGGAAATTGTTGAAAAGGCACTTGAGAAATTTCGTGGTAAATTTATGCAATTACCTCCACTTTTCTCAGCATTGAAAATGAATGGAAAACCTTTATATGAATACGCTAGGGAGGGAAGAGAAATTCCGAGAGAAATTGAAAAGAGGCAAGTTGAAGTTCATAAACTTGAATTAGTGGAGTGGATGGAGGGAGGAACCCACTCGCATGAAGCGCCAACTGATGAAGCTGGATATATGGAGGTTAATGTTGCCAATCAGTTATGGACACAAGCTGGGGTTAAACAAGAAAGTAGCACATTAGATACAACTGATAGGAATGAGGATAAAGAAAATTATGAGATAAAAAATAAAACAGACTCTATTTCTGATAAAGCTGATAATCATGAAAATAATGTTAAAGCCGATCAGTCAAATAATTACTCCATAATAGAACCTGAACTCATTATAAAACAGGAAGATTCAGGTAAGAACCCGTTTATTTTCAGCCAGCTAGCGTTGGATTTTGACTTATGTTCATTAAACCTATGATTTCATTGCCATAAATTTAGTTATATTAGGAAACCAGCACTAACATGAAAAAAGGAATAAGCTCTCCAAATTCTCATTCCCAAAAACGCAAGCGGAGTAATTCCGAAAGCAGCAAGCATTCTCTCGCACATGAGAGAAAAGAAAGTGTATCAACAATCTCTAAAGATGCTGAAAATACCGAAAACTCTGTTGTGTCCGACAAAGCGATCAGCTCTCCCAAAGAAGAAAAAGGGGGTTCCTCTCCTAGAGTGAAAAACGATTCCATCTCTCTATGCGAAGAACTGGGGAAACCGCCTGCTGTTCGACTTCGAATGACTGTTACATCCGGTTTCTATGTACGCTCGCTTTGTCACGACTTAGGTGTAGCCGTTAATAGTACTGCGCTAATGGCCGAATTAACGAGGACTCGACAAGGAGAGTATCAAATTGGTGAGAATACACTCGAATATGCGGATCTAGAAAGAGGCGAAGAAGTTTGGGGTCCCAAGGTTGAACGTTGGTTACGCGAGTGGCAAGAGAAAAATCCTAGGTGAAAAAGCCTAGCCAATTTTATATAAGAAAAATCAAGAAAAATCTAAATAAGTTTATTGCTTTTCCAAAACGATTCTCAGTAGCAATCAAATATTGGCAACTGAACTACCGTGTACTTTTCTTAAAGCTGCAAAAATCAATTGCTACTGGAAAACAGAAAAAAAACACATTTGAAAAACCTCTCTTCTCTCTCTCCCCAAATCAAACGAACAAATGTATTGTACTTATCTCATACTTTCGATTAAAGAAATTTTCATGCATATATCTCTCTCTCTCTCTCTCTCTCTCTCTCTCTCTCTCTCTCTCTCTCTCTATATCTCTATATCTCTATATATATCTCTCCATATCTCTATATATATCTCTCTATATATAAAGATACTTGATAGAAGCAAGGCCGGCTTACATATCACGCTATGTTTGGATCAATTCAGTAGTGTTTACAACTCTTGTGTTAGAGAGCTGTTGAATGTCTAAAAAGAGTTGTTGTACGATTTCGCTAGTAATCCTATAATTTCTATTATTATTTTTTGGTCATGCACTGGGTGTTTTCATGTTTTGTTTTCTCTCAAATATATATTCGGCTATATCGATGAATCTCGGCCCAGCAACGAGCCCCTGAGTTCGGGTGGAAGAAAGATACACCCCCCCCTCAAATATGCAGTATCATACGTAACTATTGGAAATAAGTACATATAAATGGTACCTTATCACTTAGTAAGCGATAGCAGTCTAGATAAAGTATGTGTTAAATAGTGAAGGAATTGTATTAACCACACTATCTGAGGAGATGCCTCTCAGGCTTATACTACTTTTTAAGCTGGTCCGTGCGCATAGCTAATAGTAATGCAAGCCTCACCAAACCTTCTCTCATATTACAGACTTGAGACATCTAGTAACTCGATGAAGTCGAGGCTTTTTACCTGGTAATTTCAGATTGTATGACAGTATGAGATAAGGTACATGATGGTCCGAATCAATGTAATTAAAAGTGTTAAAAGTTAAAGCGCCTAGCTCTATATATATGTATATTTAATTAATTAATTAGGGCTATAGAATTAGCTTCCTAATGTTGAGATCTAGGTTTTCGATATACTAGTATTTTTATCTGTATACACAACTCCCTCAACTATCAATCCCAAAGTCCACAGGTTCACACTTTCTAACATATATCACTAAAACTCCATAAAGAAAAAGAAACTATTTTTACATGGATAATAATAACCGAGCGTTAAATAAACAATTACATAATTCCTTTTGCTTATATGTATATGTTGTAATTATGTGGGTCGATTGTTAACAAAAAGGATTAGAGGGTCTCGGCTTTTGATCTATCATCAGGCTCTACATACATCTGCTAGTGTACAGTACAAATAGGATGTATTGAAGACTTCTCTGGCTACCATTTTAGCATTTTGTACCACCCATTCCATCTCTTAGCATTAAAACTGCCAACATCTATTTTTCTTGGAATGTTAGCAGGTATAGTTCTTCTGTGACAGAAGGAGAATCCCAGCAAGAAGTTTGAAATGTTGTGACTTAGTTTTAGTTTATCCCACTCTTTAACGAGAGCTGAAGATAAGTGGGAGATACCGCGTGCAGATGCTGAGTCGTCGAGCGCCTATGTTAACTATTGTTCAGTGTGAATGGGCAATTTGCCTTGAAAGCCTTACTATAAGCATACATTTCTTGCACCCAGGAGGAGTGACTAAAATAGTGCAAATATTTGATCATTAGTCAATGTATAAAGAATTTGTATATGCCTTTGCCATAATTATGCTTCATCGTAAATTTAGTCATGGTTTAAATCTGCTATGAAATGATTTCTTCAGTTTAAGATTAATTTGTTTTGCGACTAAAGCCGTAAGAACGTGAATTGTCATTCTTGTGTTGTCCGTCTGTCATGTGATATTTTCCGCCAATCAGAAGGTATATATCGAGATTACCAGATGGAAACATGGGGGTCTTGGTGGTGTGAGTCGTATATACTCTTACCAATAGGTCTCCTTTTACGAATTTCCATTTGCACTTCCACGATAGAGATTATTTGAAAGGTAGAAATTAATACAATCAAGGAAAACCACATTGAATGGAAGGAACTCTGCGTTACTTTCTTTTCCTCTCTAAACCTAAGAAATCGTCATTAGTGAGGCTTGTCGGTGTTTTTAACTGCGTCCAACTCGATTGTTCTTTATTTGATTTACAGAGATTCTCTTCAGTCGTGTTCACTTTGAGTTATTGAATTTTTATTCATATATTTCAGCGTATTTAAGAAATCATTATCAGGTAAGTAGGTTTGATATTATACGCATTTTGGTGGCTAAAGTCAGAGGGAAAAGTTTAGATCTCGGAGATTTTTGATGTGTTAAGGGGTGAAGAGTACTACGGCTGACGCAGGCTAAACAACACCAAAATTTACATTATTATATATTTTTTTCTATGATCTCCTAAGGAAAAGGTGGAATACTGTATTGGATATTTACTACTACAAGTGATTCCACCTTTCCTAGTCTAATTTCGACTTTCGGCCATCGACGAAATCGATCGGAGCTGGTTGATTTGAAATTGCTTAATCGTCTTATTTTGACGGGGCTGGGACGACTGAGATACCCCAGGCACAAAGGCTAGGGCACAACCTGTAACACTTGGCTACTGTAGTGGTGTGTCTGCCTTTTTATGGGGAGCTCCGGTTTTAATAAGTGACCATTAGGTCGTCTTCTAGCAAAGTGGGGGTTAGCATAAGAGGAGAATTAGGTGGATATACCCGAGAAATTTACCCTTTGTCCATTTAATTCCATTGATGTCCTATTTTATGGAAGGAGGCGACCTTACATAATAAGATGTGACCTTTGAGAGAAGAATGATATGAATGATAATTCAAAATAGTGAGATTTTAAAAGGAGAAATAAAACTATTATTCTCACTCTATTGAGATGCGTCAGCGTAGTTTCTTTGGGGTATATTAAAACACATTGCAATACTTCATCTATCTAAAGAATCTAAAATGACTAGAGATGAGAAAAGTAAATTATTACTTAGACCAGCCAGAAAAGAGGTTAACAAATTTCTACTAAAAAACCAATGCAAAAATTTGACGTATAAAGTTTTTGGGGTAATCTCCGAAGTTTAAGAGCTTTTAATATCAAAACGGTCCAGTTCCATCACTTTAGTCCAAGCCTTTGCAAAATCCTGCACGAATTTCTCATTTCCATCTGCGCTACCATACACTTCAGCAATTGCACGAAGCTCGGAGTGAGACCCAAAAATTAAATCAGCACGTGATGCTGTCCATTTATTTTGCCCTGTCTTTCTGTCAAAACCTACGAAGAATTCGTCATCGACAGACGTAGCTTTCCAAGAAATGTTATTATCTAGTAGGTTTACGAAGAAGTCGTTGGTTAATTGGCCTGGGCGTTTAGTAAAAACTCCAAAACTTGTTTCTTCATAATTGATATTAAGGACACGAAGACCACCGATAAGAACTGTTAGTTCCGAAGGTCTGAGTGTAAGAAGCTGTGCTCTATCAATAAGAAATTGTTCTGTACGTGCACGTGGAGTGGATTGACCGTAACTACGGAATCCATCAACTAACGGCTCAAGATTTTGGAAAGATTGAATATCTGTTTGCTCCTGGAATGCATCAGTACGACCTGGTGTGAATCCAATAGAGATTCCAGAGGCTTTCTCTAGGGCTGCAGTTCCTGATAGTACAATAAGATCCGCAATCGAAACTTTCTTTCCATTACTTTGGCTAGAATCAAATTTCTTTTTGATTTCTTCCAAAATACTCAAAACCTGACTTAATTGTGCTGGAGAATTAACTTTCCAGTCCTTTTGAGGCTCAAGACGAATTCGAGCTCCATTAGCTCCACCACGTTTATCCCCACCGCGAAATGTCGACGCAGAAGCCCATGCAGTTGAAATAAATTTGTTGAGTTCGATTTTACAACCCAGAATTTGTTTTTTTAATTCAATAATATCCTTTTTATCTATAAGAGGATGATTAACTGGCGGAACAGGATCTTCCCAAATTAGAATCTCCTTTGGGATTTCTGGGCCAAGCCAACGAGACCTTGGGCCCATATCACGATGTAGTAGTTTAAACCATGCACGAGCGAAAGAATCGGCTAATAATTCGGGATTTTTGAGGAAATTTATTGATATCTTTTCGTAAATCGGATCGAACCTTAGAGCAAGATCTGATGTCAACATCCTAGGAGGGTGTTTTTTGTTGGGAACAAAAGCATCTGGTATAAATGGCTCTACATCCTTAGCTGTCCATTGGTGTGCACCAGCAGGACTCTTGGTCAATTCCCATTCATATTTGAAGAGATATTCAAGATAATAATTACTCCATTTTGTCGGAGTCTTGGTCCAGATAACTTCTAGTCCACTAGTAATAGAATCTGGACCTTTGCCGTGACAGTTAGAATTAGCCCATCCAAGACCTTGTGCCTCAATAGGTGCTGCCTCAGGCTCGCTGCCGACATTGTCAGTAGAAGCTGCACCATGTGTTTTACCAAATGTATGTCCACCAACGATTAAAGCCACAGTCTCTTCGTCGTTCATCGCCATGCGACCAAAAGTAACACGAATATCTCTTGCTGAGGCCGCTGGATCTGGTATCCCATCGGGACCCTCGGGATTCACATATATTAAACCCATATGAGCGGCACCTAATGGATTTTCTAAATCTCGTGAGTGAATCTTGGTATGATTCATCTTATGCTGATCACCCTCTAGAACACCTCTACCAGGAATACCTTTATTTCCTGAGGTATATCGGATATCATTACCCAGCCATGTTATTTCGCTTCCCCAATAGGTCGAATCATCAGCTTCCCATGTATCGGCACGACCAGCAGCAAAACCAAAGGTTTTACCTCCCATTGACTCAATCGCGACATTTCCAGCAAGGAGAAATAGATCAGCCCAAGAAATTTTCATGCCATATTTTTGTTTGATAGGCCAAAGTAATCGACGTCCTTTGTCGAGATTTGTATTATCCGGCCAACTATTCAAAGGAGCGTATCGATGTTGTCCTTCCCCACCTCCACCTCGACCATCTATCGAGCGATATGTGCCAGCACTATGCCATGCTAAACGTATGAATAAACCACCATAATGTCCAAAATCTGCCGGCCACCATTCTTGAGAATCAGTCATTAGATTAGTTAAGTCTTTCTTTAATCCGTTGTAATCTAGAGTGTTAAAGGCAGCAGCATAGTTGAATTTTTTGCCGAATGGGTCAGAAGCTTCTGTGTGTTGTCTTAAACAGTTGAGCCTTACAACGTTGGGCCACCAATCACTATTGCGAGTTCCAGACCCAGCCAGAGGAGCATTCGTATAAGGACATTCACCACCCATGATTTGAATATAAAAAAATCAATGTTACTCTTTTGCTCTAGGAGATAAGTAGATGAGTCAATTATAAGTAAAAAGATACTTTAACGTCCTTGATCATTATGTTTCATCGTTCTAGAATAATGTACTTGCGGGCCATGTCTCATGACCAACCTTATTGTGAAGGATATTTGTAATAGACAGTAGCGAGTGTCTGATAGGACGACACCATATTAAATGAAGCAAATATCAACACATCTTCATAAATAGACTTCCCCTTTTCCTTGGCAATCACAACATCTTGTTTATTTTTGCGCTGTTTGCGTAATAATAAATGAAAATATTCAATCTCTTACAAGCACTCAAGACTCGAGATACCTTATCTCAGTCACAGACCGAGGATCATTATGTATTTCAGGACCGGAGTATGGGGAGGAAAAAAAAAGAAACCAATCACAGACTTATATTTCTCAGCTACTTCATGTTGTTCCAGGGGAGGAGGCGGGGCCATAACGCTCGAAAAAAAATTGGTCGGGAGCTTGTATTGAACGCTATGATTGGTTTTTCCCACTTAAACGAAATATAAGGTTTTTGACCCCATAATATTATCCCTGTAAAACTGACGTCTTTTAAATTCACCCCATGTCGACATCTATTAATGACTTTGGTTAAGTCTCACGTACAGTTTGGTTAAGTCTCACATACAGCTAACTCGATTAGGAATAGACTATGAGAAACTGCTAAATTAGGACTTAATATGCAAATCTGAACCGGTTAATACATTTATTCCTGTTCATAATTAAGTTTCTAATAGTTGTGAATAAATCCGCCCAGTAAATTGCTCGGATAATCGCGCTTTGCTTCTTTACGTAGTTGTTTACATTAAGCCATTTATTCCAGTATTACATTACAATTAAATCATTAAATCAACCGTTATACAAAATTATCTTACCCTCTATTCCTCGCGGGCTTCTTCACTGAGTATCATTTGTTCTTCTTCCAGTTATGAATAAAAAATATTAACGTCAAATACCAACAGAAATCCGTCGGATTCTACTTCTTCTCAGCACCGACTATTTTACTCTACCATTTTCTCATCACTAATACCTCCGGCAATTTATAATTTTAAAAGAGATGCTCTCAAAGGCCTATTTTACTGCAGTGAGAGAGCATCGATTTGGACTTTGACTTGCTCATTATGATAAAGATAGGGGAAGAGTTGCACGGCAAAGAATACGTTAACTTAATTGGACACTCATCGATAAATGAGACGATTGTCGAGGACTTGAATTTTGTTCTGTGAAAACTACGGAGGTAGTTGAAGAGCTTGATTCATCATACTGTTCTAAAATTACGTCGAAAATTTAGACTGCTGTTTTCAATCGCTCAATTATAAAGCTAATCGAAGTTCAAAAAACAGCTAAACTGTGTCAAAACTAAATAGATGGTGATGATGTGGTGAATATCTCTACTAAACGAAATGGATGTTTGTAATCTCAAGATCAACTAATCAAACGTATTCAGACAGGTGGTTTCCATTGGTTTAGTGCACAACCGCGGCCAACCTCAACTACACCTACATCTGACAAATCTTGCTTGTAATTTTCGTTTGCGATAAGACATAAAACGCAGGTGAGTCTATATTAAGCCACGATTTAACAAATCTAAATACTACTTGGCTTCTGTTGTCACTGCTGGTTAGAAATGTAGTAATTTTTATTTGTGAATTGTAATCATCGATTACCTAGAATGCAGATTTTAACCATGTCGCTTTGTTTGTCATGCTTATTATTCTTGAGGCTGTTTACAGATGTAAATGTACAAGTCCTTAGACAGCGACCGTTAAATGTCTCAATTAGTTATGAACAGTTGCCATGGTGATAATTACAGTGTCTTTCCAGCCTCATGATCCAGCTATTTCCTAATCAGGCAATTAATTTAACGTTTTCGCTTAATGCTCCTAATTAAGTTAGCTGTATGTGAGACTTGACCGAAGTCCTATTAATCTGTGCCGCTAATTTTCTTAAGGTGTGATATTATCACATTTATCGGCGTCATATGGGTCATGACATTTATTTTAGGGTTTAGCTGGATCCAAGTAGATTTCAGATTCGCACCAGAGCACGTAGTTGGTCCGTGAGCACTTATAATCAATGTGTATTTTGATACACATTTAGAAGCTTACACGTATCGAATTACTTTTTTAAAAAACCTCCAGCGTGGTTTGTATGCGTGAACGAGAATTCAATTGGAGGAGAGCGCCCACGGTATTGGGTTAGATCAATGAGGCAAATGAGTTCCAATTCACGTAAATAAAGTAAATATGAAGATTTGGGCTCTCGAACACTTAGCAATTTGCCATAATATTTAGAAGCTAAGCATAAATAGTAATCTTACTGTGGTGTATAATAAAGATCTTTAGAAGCTTCAAAATTCTATCCAAGTTTTGCTGCAGATCATGCCAGGGTCTTGATCTTAACATAGATTAGAATTAAAGTTTTCAGGAATGTTCAATATCTGAGCATCAATATCTGCTTATATGCTTTTTTTGGAACTGTGTAGGTATGCTCGTTCTCGTTCTGTATTTTTTTGAAAGGAGTACAGCAAACAACTCATTAATACGAAGTGCTGTGCCTAGTTTTAGCCTGATTTTGCCCACCATGCTCACTAGCCAAATATAATAACTATTGAATTCAATACCTAGAAGTGCTACCTCATCACTTTTATTGCACCGTATTGTAGATCTCCCGTATGGTAATAATGATAGAAATTGGATTGACTACTCTATCTACTAGTGGAACTTCCCACGAATAAGAAGGAACCTTTTCGGGAACATAAATCCGCAAATGTGGTCCGTGCACGTAGTCATCTATATACTTAGTTATAGAATGTATCTCTAGTTATCTCTGTCTACATCCTAAACTCTATGATGCTTGTAGGTGCGTACTTCTTAACAAAACCGAATTTTCAGCTCGAAGGTAATTCTCATTAAATGGTTGCAATAATGTACGTACAGCGTTGAGAGCGGCAATGGATGTTTAAGCACAACAAGCAAGAATTTGGAATATAATTGTTAGAGTTTAGAGGTTACGAGATCATGTGATAACGGTTGTCGGGTCAACCAAATAACGAATTATTAGACCCAAAAGAGTATAGCTCAGATTAGTGGCAGGTTGATATTTGTTTGTTGTCCTCACCCACACAATCCTTCATACTTTAGTTTTAGATTCTCGTAGCTGTCATCGATTGGATCAAACCACCCCTTATACAAATAATTTGTGTTCACTTCAATTTGAGCCGTGACATCGGTGGTTTTGTAAATCTAACGATCTAAGGTACTAAGTACAGAGTATTTATCTACTCCTTTTGGTTGTAAACCATGGGTTATCATAATCCAGAACTCCTTAAAGACTCCAGCATAACAAATATCTAGTGTATCAAATACAATATTAAATACTAAACATATAATAAATCAACTTAGAAACCACATTCTATAAAGTCCTTTGTGATATCCGGAATGTAAGGGGTAATGTGTATGTTGCCGTCTATCCGTCTACCTGCAATTTTTTTTTTTCTCGTTTAACGCCAAGCAGGCTCACAGGCAGAGCCCGGCCTCGTGCCTCCCTAGGGGTGTTTGGCGTGCCTGCGTAGCATAAGGCTACCAGGCATATCTATCTAACTATGTATACTATTTTATCTACACATTTGACATAAGTACCTCAGAAGGCCAAAGATGCATGATAGATGTTTAATTCAATGGCAAATTCTCTTTTGCAGACAATCCGACCAGGCTCATATCTACGCCCATTATTATTGTAGATTCTATTTTTATATTAACATATAAATAAAAATAAAATAAAAATAAAATAAAAATAAAATAAAAATAAAATAAAAATAAAATAAAAATAAAATAAAAATAAAATAAAAATAAAATAAAAATAAAATAAAAATAAAATAAAAATAAAATAAAAATAAAATAAAAATAAAATAAAAATAAAATAAAAATAAAATAAAAATAAAATAAAAATAAAATAAAAATAAAATAAAAATAAAATAAAAATAAAATAAAAATAAAATAAAAATAAAATAAAAATAAAATAAAAATAAAATAAAAATAAAATAAAAATAAAATAAAAATAAAATAAAAATAAAATAAAAATAAAATAAAAATAAAATAAAAATAAAATAAAAATAAAATAAAAATAAAATAAAAATAAAATAAAAATAAAATAAAAATAAAATAAAAATAAAATAAAAATAAAATAAAAATAAAATAAAAATAAAATAAAAATAAAATAAAAATAAAATAAAAATAAAATAAAAATAAAATAAAAATAAAATAAAATAAAAAAAATGCAAACACGATTTACCTCACAATATCCCTAAGGCCGTCTACCTACATATAGTGAGTATCTGACCTCTTTACATACAGCCTCTCCATGTGACCGATTAAACTCCTTAGCAACGCCACCTAAATCTAAGACAACAGAGCAATAAAGTCATACACTATAATATTATATCCTTGACGAAGAGTCTGGTCAGCATAATATTTAAATATTATATCTTGTTTTAATGTTGATAGATAACATGTAAAACAAGGTCTGATTGACTGATAACACTTATTTGGGTTGGATAATAATTATCTTTTGTCCAATAACAAGTGTTGATGAAGACGCTGACGGCATTTTATGTTAAATAGACACTGTTGACTTGATTGGTGCTTCAATTGTAGAGGTGCGTATTTGGTAAATAGTTCGTCGAGAGTGTAAAATGGCGCTGATTACTAATTCAGATCGTATTTTAACTGTAATTTTTATATCCTTGCGAAAATCTCGGCTATATGTTACCCATTTACATACAGGACCGGAGGTTAGAATTTTAAACGCGGGTTGGTGACCAAACAACCCTCCATACGCGTAACGCGCCTATTTTTGGAGTGAACAGTCGCAAATGGAACAATTAAATATCCAAACGAGAAGTTCTCCCCTATCAGGTACTCAAAGACGCAGGTCTGGACGTACAATTAAGCCTCCTCAAAAGTTTGCTCCAGTTGTTACTCCCTCACGCGTAACGTCAAAGCGTAAAAGAAGAGCAGATGTTGGAAGTGACTCTTCAGATTTAGAGGATGATGATAGTAGTGATACATCAAAGGATGATGTTCATGATGAGCCGCTAAGATCACAAAAAAAGTTACAAAAAATCAAAAAACCTTCAGCAAAGAGATATAAATCTAATGGACGCTCTAACCTTACTGTTAATGATGTAATCAAACTGCCGAGTCGACTAAAGAAGAATATTAATCGGAGAGTTGTAATCGCAGATAAAGATTCGACAGGGCTATATGGTATGAGGTTTATCCAGGCCTAAGCATCATGTATGAAATTTGCTAAGTATGCTGCAGCTGAGCTCTTTTCAAGTGGCAATAGACCTCAAGATATTGCTGCACAATGGCTTCAAAAATATCGTGAGGACGGTCGCCAAGCTCTTACTGACTTGGTGAATTTAATTCTACGAAGCTCTGGTTGCAATATTGAGGTTACAGTAGATGATATTGATGACATCGACAATATAGATGGACGTCTAGCAGACGTGCAATCCGAATTTCAAATGGTTAGTTTATTTATTTGTTAAAATAAAAACTACTAATATACAAAAAGCAAAATATCTCAGAGTACCCATTGATCTCACGAGCTAAATCAAGTCAATCATTTCGTGGGAATCTAACCGGATTTTTTGATAAATTAATTGAAATTCTGCACGAAAGTGAAGCTCTTTACGAGGAAACAGTCCTATTGGAGAACATTCATCAATGGGTTGCTGCTTTATCATCATCAACTACTCGACCGTTTCGACATACCGCGACTCTGATAGCTTTGACTATGACTAGTGCTAGATGTCGAATAGCTCATGCTGAAATTGAGAGAGCCGCCAAGGTTCAACGTCAATTAGAGAGCGAGGCAAAAAGTAGAAAGCCAAATAAAGCTCGTCTTGCTGATTTCCAGAGACGTGTAGACAAAAACAACGAAAGAAAAGCTATCATCGAAGGCCAAATTCAAGATTACTTTGAAACTGTCTATCTACACCGCTATCGTGATATAGACCCTAAAATTAGGCTTGAATGTACTGAGGCCCTAGGAACTTGGATTGTAACATTGGATAGCTACTTCTATGATGGACAATATTTAAGATACTTGGGATGGATGCTCTATGATACACATGGACCAATAAGACAAGCTATTGTAATGCAGATACAAAAGATTATGAAAACCTTAAATCATGGAGGAATCCGACATCTTATTGATAGATTTCGATCTAGGCTTATCGAAATGGCTACACGTGACTCAGAAACAGCTGTTAGAGTCCATACTGTTGAATTGCTGACATTAATCAGAGACGCTGAAATGTTAGAGCCGGATGATATAGACGATATTGGTAGACTTATTCTTGATGCTGAGCCTCGGGTGCGTAAAACAGTAGTCGGTTTTTTTATATCCAATGTAAATGACCTTTATGAGACTCGATTGCAGGAAATCTATAGTGATGATGCCCAAGAGCATATAAAAAATATTTCAGATAAAGATGACATCGATTCACCTAAACCCTCGTGGATCAAATTTAAGTGTTTGGCTGAAATACTTGTCGAATACGATGTACGAGACCAGGAAAATGTGCAAAGTAAGATAAAAATACCCAAATTTTTGAAGGTAAACACAAGTGAATCACGTTTTACTCTTGCTGCCCAAGCTTTATTTGAGAAAATGCTGGAGCTGAGGGAATGGGTCTCACTGGCAGGATACCTGCTATACGATCATACTACAAACACCAAAACACTAGATAATGAAATAGAGCATTTATTCTCGGAAGCTGTAAAACCAAACGAAAGGGAAGAAATTGTTCTGTTAGAGATCTTAACATCCGTGGTCAAGTCATTTTTACAACATCTTGAAGAGCCTTCTAAAATAGACAGGAAGAAGAACTCTAAAGCAGATATCGCAGAAGCTAAAGAGATGGCTACTCGACATTTAGCGGATATCATAACACGCTTACTAAATAGATACGGTGCAGATCCGCAGGCAGTAACAATTGTCCTCCGACTAGCACAAGTCCTTGACTTTGGGTTTTTTCATGATGAAATTCAACAAAACTCATCAAACTGCTCGAAACTTTTAGACCAAATATGTACTCAATTTAAAAGCCATGCCGACATTAAAGTCTTGACAGAAGCTAGCTTTGCCTTGTTACATGCTCGAGGGTTTGAAGAACTTGAAGAAATTACAAATAATAAGATTCAGCTATTATGGGAGGAGAGCATAAGTATGCTCCAAAAATTAAGTCAGATTGGAGAAATATCAGTTCGTGGTGGCTCTTTCAGTCAAAAGGCTCTTACTGAAATCTCTCAAATCCTCGCACGAATAGAGCAATTATCTAGCATATCGGATCCAATTGAATTTATGGAAGGTGAGTTTAATATAGGAGAACCGTGCCCTATCACTTTAATATTTGATATTGTTGCACGAGGTGAGCTACTCGAGGGAAACGATGTTACTTATGACTCTATAGAGGATACTATAGTACAATCTGCAATGCGTTCAGGGCTGTTTTATTTTATGTGGAAAACCCTAAATCTCTCCAATGCGTTGGAAAATCAAAGCATATCTGAAAGTAGTATTGATCAGCTCAAGGAACGACAGGAAATATTTATCGCGAATCTCATTGCTTCTTTCTCATCACGTGCTGATCTTGATGAAGTTAGACTTTTGGGTGCCGGCATATATATTGATCTTCATGTCACTTTTGTTTCTACCTTTGGATTCAAGCCGACTTCAGAAAATGAGATCAATGATAAAACTGTTAGTTCTAAAGATAATCACTTATCAGATGCAATATTGTCTCTCATCAAACAAATCAGTCCAGATGTGCAACAAGAGCTTACTTCAATATTTTGTGATCTCGAAAGACAATTTACAAAAAAGGCAAAAAAAAAACTAAACGCCCCTGGAGACGACGAAGCGCCTGAAGATATAGATTCAGACTCGGAAGATGAGGACGCAGAGGACGAAATTAGTGAACAGCGACAAACAGAACTTCTTGCAGCTGAAAAACAGATGTGTCAATTTACCGGAAAAATATGTCTTGCAATATTAGCACAAGTGCTTGATTTCTCAGGTCCATCTAGAGGTAAGCTACGTGCCCGACTTCTACGAAATCGACAACTATTAGGTCCAAATTTCAAAGAGATTGTTTCTTGCTTAGATGAATCTAAAGCACAAAAAACAAAAAAGACTTCCAAGAACAAGTCTCCATTGCTTATATCGGTTGATGAACGCGAGACACTACCTTTGAAGAGTGCAGAATTTGTTGAAAATGATGATATTGATGATAATGAGAAAAATGAGAAAAATATGATGAATGATGGAGATGATGTAACAGAAGGTATAGTTGATCCGTTTATAGAAGAAGATAATTTTGAGGGTCAAGACAATGATCGAAATCAGGACGATATTGAGGACTTTGAAGAAAATGGGAGGGAAGAGGAAGAGGAAGGGGAAGAAGAAGAAGAGGAGGAAAAGGATAAAGAGAGCGATAAATTATCAGACGTAAACGAAGATGATGACACGATTATGGGAGATTAAAAAATGATGAATTCATGTCTTTAAGACCTGTTAGCACAAGGATCGAGGAAAATTGAAAGAGTTATCCATCATAATAAATTTACTAATCTAAAGTAGCTATAAAAACAATGATAATTATTTAATTAGTCCAATTACTTTTGAAAGGCAAAATTTTGTAGTTTTCCTGTAATGCAGAAAACTCATGTTAATTAATATACAAGCTATTTCTTTTGCCATCAATATTCATTTGGCTTGCACAGATTAAGCCCAAAATCTAAAACGAGCTACGTATATTCAGACCGTGCCTCGTAACGCTCTCTAGTGATATTTCTCTCATACAGTAGCAATATGTATATGAAATTTCTGGTAGATTCATTTTAGATGATTTAAAAAAGCTTTGAGCACAGTGAATAGAATATATTTTTGTAGGCAGAGTGACATCCGATGTGAGGAGAATGATTGTCCATTGGACGCTATTAAGTCTCTCATATGCTCGCACAATAATGTGGATATTATGTGTTGTGTACCCCAATTATGAGCGGAGCAGCTTCGATCCTCTCATACTCGTTCGATTTGAATTCCTATGTAGTCTTACCATGTGAACAAACCAGATTCTAAAGTAGACGTCCCTCCCTCAATTATAGAGTAGAAATTGAAATTGGAATAGACACCAATTCTCAAAAAAAAGAAAAAGAAAGTATTGCTATATTTTGATTTGTCTTTAACATCTGAGAATGTTAGAAAATACATTGTTTAAACTTTTAATACAGGCGAATCCATGAGCAACAAGAAATTTTTTTAGCAACGTGAATAATCTCAAGGCCCATATTCTTCTCTGAATCTCTTCACAATTTGAATTAAATATGACGTCGTTGCTTTCCTAAAAATATTATTTTGTAAGGGAATACTCAGGGTAAATCCTTCATTCGACTATGGGCAAGAAAGGAGGCCGTCATAACAATGCAAAGTCTCACATATCTGGAAATGTAAAAGCAAATAAAGTATCACAAGGACCTTCTGATGATAGTTTCATCGTTTTCTCCAACTCGAAAAACGAAACCAAGCCAAATAAACATAACAGTTCTGCTAATAGTTCGGCTACTCAAGACCCGGGATCCTTAATAGGTGATGCACCTAAAAAACCTGACGTGAAAAAGCTCATTGGAGGTGCCTCATGGACTGGGAAACTACCTGTCAATATGCTCTCAGAGCATTGTCAAAAGCAGAAATGGGAAAAGCCAGAATATACCATGGCAAGCTTCGATTTAAGAGTGAAATGAGGAATAATAGCACTAATGAATACTTAGTCCAAGATATCGGAGGGCTATTCTTCTATGGTCATCTTAAAGGCTAGAAACCCAAAAACCAAAGAGCTTGAGGCACTCCCGCCCTTTAAACTTCCTCCAACCCATAAGCATCTTGCAATTAAATCCTCGCCACTCGAAGCGAGACATTTTGCTGCTACTTATGGCCTATTCAGAGTCTGTAGTATGCGAAATATTCACATGATGTTACCCCCGGATTTTCGAGATCTATGGAAGGGAGAATTTGAAAATCTAAAGAGAGAAGACAAAAAACAAGGGAGATCATGGATGTATGAAGCAGATCCTTTTGCAGTAATGAGAGACCATATTGAAGCTAAAGCAGCTGCAGATATGAAACGCGCTGAACAAGAGAAAGCTAGAGAGAATACTCTCTCATCTAGAGAAAGTAGTGCAACATTTTCTAGATCTACTGCAAACAGTGATGTTAAAGCTCATCATGTTCCCCGGGTTTGGGTAGAAGCGCCCACAATTGAAATGGGCAAACGAACTCGTTTGAAAATTGAAGATTTGGTTCGTAAATATACCTCATGGAATCCAAATGGAATTAAGCTATCAGAGTTTCAACAATATTCAATCATTAATGAGTTCAAGCAACTTGGGTTTCGTCAGAGCCACATTGAGGAGGCTGTTCAAGAATGTAAAGACCGTGAAGAAAGTCTTGAATGGCTACTCATTCATGTTCCAGAGGACGACTTGCCTGGATGGGCACTTCCAGAAGGTTATGTAGCTGGTGTTAGCATGGCTAGTAGCGATCTTAAAAAAGAGGGTGTAATAAAAAGACTAGCAGAAGCTGGGTATTCTTTAGATCTTTGCAAACAAGTTCTTGAAAAAAAGACCAATGAGGCTCTGGCAGCAGAATTTCTACAAAATATACTAATATCAAATACGTATAGTTCAATTGATAAAAAGCCAGAGCCTTCAGAAGAAAAAATTATAGCATCTGAGGCTATTTGGGAGGAAGAAATGTCTAGTTTGTTTGCTGTACTTGGTGATCGGTACACCAGACTCAGTAAAGATCTTTGTCAGATTCTTCTTGAACCTGAAAAAAGCATCCCTGGCACTAAAGTATTTCTACAGCTAAGAAGATCACAATTTTATCCCCATAATGTGCCTATTGTAACAATTCATGTTGATCTTCCAGCATATATACGCTTAAGTATTACTAAACAAACACTCATTTATGTAATGGAAAATCTTTTGGGGGAACAGATGCTGTATTTTATCATTGACTGGGTTGAGCAAAACTTCTGTCAGATTATGGAAAGACCAGGAAAGCTTCGAGAAATATCTACCGCAGCCTCTGGAACAGGTGAGCCTCTACCAGTGAAGCGGCGGCTACACCCGTCCGTCAAAAATCCCAAGGCACTAGACCCTACCCCCAATACGCAAAGTAGAGACGATTGGATACGACGGCAAGCACATCCAAAGTTCCAATCTCAACTTCAACAAAGGATGGCTCTTCCTGCTTGGCAAATGAGACAAACAATTCTTGATAGTGTCTCGTCGCACCAAGTCACCATTATTTCAGGAGAGACTGGGTCTGGAAAATCTACACAATGTGCCCAGTTTATACTCGATGATATGTATGATAAGAAACTAGGTGAATGTACTAATATTATGTATGTATATTTCTAACCCCTTTAAATATCCTTCTTTAATAGATCATTTTTAGTTGCACGCAACCTCGACGAATATCTGCTATTGGCCTCGCAGATCGAGTTAGTGAAGAGAGATTCTCGGTAGTTGGACATGAAGTTGGATATATTATTCGAGGGGAATCTAAAGTAAGTCAGAAAACAAAGATCAAGTTTGTAACAACCGGTGTTTTATTGAGAAAACTTCAAACCTCGGGAGGGAGTCTTGATGATGTTACTGCTAGCATAGCAGATGTTAGTCACATTATCATTGATGAAGTTCACGAACGAAGCCTAGACACAGATTTTTTACTCGTTCTTTTGAGAGATGTGATGATGAAGCGGAAAGATCTAAAAGTAATACTTATGAGTGCCACACTTGATGCCGGCATCTTTGAGGACTACTTTCAAAAGCTAGGCAAAGTTGGTAGGGTTGAAATTAGTGGAAGGACATACCCCGTTGAAGATTATTATTTAGATGATATTATACAGCTGATGGGGCTCAATAATGGAATGATGATGGGAAATAGAGAAGAGAAAGGAAATGAGTTGAGTGAAACTGAAGTAAATGTTGGAGGAATAATAAGTGATCTACCAATGAGGATTAATTACGATTTAATTATTGAATTAGTCAAAGAAATTGATGGCGAATTATCGAGCTTGAAACAAAATTATGGAATTCTCATTTTTATGCCTGGAGTCTCTGAAATTAACAAAACCTTAGATTACCTACGACATATACCAAATCTTCATGCATTACCATTACATGCTTCCCTTCAATCTATAGAGCAGCGAAAGGTCTTTCCTCATGCACCACCTGGGAAGAGAAAAGTTATTGTGTCAACAAACGTAGCTGAAACCTCTATTACTATTGATGATATAGTATCTGTTATTGATACAGGACGTGTCAAAGAAACAAGCTTCGATTCAAAAAATCAGGTTCAAAAGTTACAAGAAATCTGGGCATCTAGAGCTGCATGCAAGCAAAGACGAGGAAGAGCTGGTCGTGTGCGTGCAGGAAAGTGTTACAAGGTCTATACACGTAACGTTGAACTGAATAGAATGCCAGAGAGACCTGAGCCAGAAATAAGACGTGTCCCTTTGGAACAACTTTGTCTCTCCGTTCGTGCTATGGGTATTCGAGACGTAAATAAATTTCTTGCGAATGCATTAACGCCACCCGAGAACTCTGCAATTGATGGTGCGATGAATCTTCTTCGTAGAGTAGGAGCGCTTGATGGGGATCAGCTTACTGCATTAGGTCTTCATCTTTCAATGATTCCAGTTGATTTACGATGTGGAAAATTAATGGTTTATGGAACAATGTTTGGCTGTCTAGATGCCTCTGTTACTATTGCTGCTATACTTACAACTAAATCTCCATTCACCATGCCACCTCACGAGAAAAAAGAGGAACTGGCTTTTGTCAGAGAAAGATTCGCACAAGGTCATGGTGATTTGATCGCAGATCTTCGAGCTTTTGAAGAATGGATTAGAATGACTAATGATAGAAGGTAACGTGTTTTTAATTTTGATCCCTCCTTCAAAACTCTACTCTTGAATACCACGAAGAATTCATTCTAAAAAATTAATCAGTATACGACAACAAGAAATACGAAATTGGTGCTATGAAAACTTTCTCTCATATCAAAGTCTGAGTGACATATCATTAAATAAAACACAATTACTCACATCATTACGCGAACTTTCTTTCATCCCTTCATTTTCATACGACGACAATATTTTGAGTTACTTGAACAGACATAATTCAAATATTAGTTTACTTCGATCTCTCTGTGCTGGGGCATTTAATCCTCAAGTAGTACGTATTTCATTTCCAGAACAAAAGTTCGCCGCCTCTTATTCCGGCACTGTTGCCCTTGATCACGAGGCGAAAACTATAAAGTATTTTAATGAAGAAAATGGCCGTGTCTTTATTCATCCTAGCTCGACTTTGTTTACAGCGCAATCTTTTCCCGGAAATAGCAACTATCTTGCCTATTTTCGAAAGATAGCCACTAGTAAAGTTTTTATCCGGGATCTCACTCGTTAGTATTTTATCTCTTCTTTTGTCATTTATACTCAAATCTGTTTTAACAAATCATTACAGCATTTAATACATACTCGGCCCTCCTTTTCTCAGGCCCAATTACTCTGAATACATCTAAATTTTCTCGTGGGGGAGGTAGAGGAATAATTGTCGATGGATGGCTCTGTTTTAAAGGTTGGGCTAGAATAGCAGTATTGATCAGTCGGCTAAGACATATGTTGGATGATTTCCTCGCTAAAAAAATTGATCATCCCGAGTTATTCTCTTCATTGCCATCACAGGATAGGTCTTTATCCGCTGATGCAAATGAGGTTATAGACGTTGTTCTAAAATTAGTCGAATTCAATGGATTAGATCAATAAATACGTAATATTTGCCAATGGTGATGTGTTATCATATCACATTCCATCTATTGATAAATCTGGCAGTTAGCTTAAAACCAATAGCTGTATCCGAATTTGTTATATTTCAACCCTAATATAATACTAGTGTATTGAACGAACTGCGATATAGAAGATGCCATAAAAGAAGAGTATTCTGTCTCTAATCTGGCATAATCACAGAATTTTTAAAATTCATGTCTGCATTTAGGAAAAAAAGTATACAAGAAAGAAAATTATATGTTACTTCCTTATTTGGGGGGTGCGGGGGTGCCCAAAGTAGGTTTTTTCAAATTTGAATAACTTGAGTGAAGTCCAAGTCCAACTCATTCAATCACTTGAATAATAAAATAATGAGAATTAAAAAAAAAAAAAAAAGGATATATATATTACAAATTGCCTCTCATTTATTTTTTTCGGTATCAAAGCTGGTGAGTTCTCTCTGAAGTGGCTTATCCAGCTTCTGTAAATCTAACAAATATCATAAATACAGTTAACAATAGATGCGCTAAACATCCAAAACAAATGGAAATCCAATCACTTAGTGTGCATCATGAGTTTGAAAACAAACTCGTTTTCCATCAAGGATCGCTCGCTTAGTTGGAACCTAGAAATTAGACACGAGGGTAACGACTTTTATTATCTCATTGGCTGTAATTATATTTTCATTCAGTACTAGCCAATCAGGGTATATTATGTATACATCTCCTGGATAACTACGATGAACCGTGTAACAAACAAGATAAAGTAAATATTTACATTTAAAAAAAAGGCGTGGTTAGACTAGACAAATTGAACCTAGTCTCTCTCACTAGTGAAGAAAGAAATTTTGGATTAAAATACATCCTCCACATCGTATTCATCACCTACGTCTGCCCAACCACAACCCCATCGCCTGCCGTCCTGTTGCCCACTAGTCCTAAGATTTCTGGCTTCATCGCCTTCTCTCCAGACACGAACTAAAAAGTCATCGCTGACGGTTACTAATTCACCGTCACTAGTCCATGTCAAGGAACCAACCTCTCGATCATGGCCTCGGATTAATGCAGTTCCATGATTGAATATTGGAATATCATGATCATCTAAGCGACTGTTTATACTGTCTTTTTTACTATTTGGCCTTTCACTGAAAATATATCGTTCGTCGGTTGGGAAAATAACAGCACAACCATCGCTACTACCGACAGCAAGCATTTCACATTTTCCTTCCCTAGGTTTCCTAATTGCAGACTTAACATAGAATGTTGTTGCGTGAAAACGAGGGTTTCTTAAGCCATAGATTGGACCAAGACCCTCTTGGGTTGATCTATTTAACCTTCGCCGAACTTTATCAGGGAAATTTAATTCTGGAGCATGACCCAACATAAGATGTGCTGTAGAGTATGCGTATACTGTATTATCTTTGCACAAAGTATATAGACGAGAACAATCACTGCTTATGCTCATCGATGAGATTCCAAAGTGTCGCCACTTACTGTGACTTCGAGGTTGCGCTGTAGATGATAAGGGGATTTGATTTCGGCCATGACGGGTCTGTATATTTCGAATATCCCATAGTTTAATCACCGAGTCAGCTTCGGAGCTAGATAGTAATAAATGATTAAATTCACTGGAAAGAAATTGAATTGAAGTAACAGATACATCCCCAATACGTCCTACTGCTTCTCCACGGGTTGGGGCATCACGAGAACCAAGAGCAGATATTGAATCCTTGAAGGGTTTGTGGGCATTAAAGATACTGCTAGTAATAGCACAAAAGTGCTCCTTTTTTATCTCAGGGAAATTCCTAGACGAAGATGAAGTTTGAATCTCTATAAGAGGCTTTTCGTAACCTCTACATCTTAAGTCCCATATGTGAATGTTACCATCTCTGCTTGAAGTTGCAATGACATTAATATTACTTGACCCAGGCTGAAAGCGGGCTTGTTTTAAAGATGCAGTGTGAGCACCTAACACGGAAATAGTTGTTTGGGTTTTCATATCAACCACTCGAGAAGTTTGGTCTCCAGATGCAGTTACCAACCTTGAATCATCATTGGATAAGCTCATATCAATTATTGCGTTTTGATGAACACGAAAACTAAGGAAGACATCGGCAAAAGATGAATTCTCTATTTGACCAGCTTCAAGGAGTCTTACCCGACCATCCTCATCTCCAATAGCAACTAAACTATTCGCTTGACGAGTTAAGTAAAATCTATGTAGGATAAGAGAATTACTTACTATTACATGCTACAGCACAGAATGGAATTACTCGCTCTTGGTTTTCCGTGCTCGTACTTATATGTAAATCATTTGACTTGCTGTAAAAATGTGCGGTATGATCTTGAAAGTCTTGCTCCAAATTATTATAGGGAATTGATAATAGAAAAATAAAAAGCACAAACCATTCATAGGATGTGTATTAAATTGTCGTCTACACCTGAAAGTATTCCCCAATTCCCTCTCAAATAATTGGCTTGTAAGTCCTAAGGTACGCAAAGGTACAATCGTTTTTTTTGATCCTTCACTCTGAGCTTCATTGCCATCCTCAACTTCTCTTGATTTCAGATCCAAATTCAAATCCTGATTCCGGTCCTCCTCATTCTTATTCTCATTCTCCCTTATATCTCTCGGATACCTGGTAGCTCGTTCACAGGGAGAAGATGGCGGAACATCGTTCCGATAATCGAGTTTATTATATTTAATAGATTTTTGACTTTCTCTTTTCCCCGAAAAACAAGGTGATAGTTCCGGTGAGTTATATCTCCTTCTTTTAGGGACCGGGAATATTGAATCATGCCGATCATCATAACTAAATTGGCGGGCTGGACATGATTTTACAATCTCTTTCTCATTAGTATCAGTTATAGATCGCCTGATATTAATAAAGGTTTGTCGATTGGAGCTAATCTCAGAAGTCTTTCTGCTTGTAGTATGACGTGGAGTAAAAAACCTTCGGAATTTCCTTGGTGTAATTGATGGATCCCTTTTCTCTCTTGTGTAATGTGATCTACCACTAGAAGGTTGGTTTGGAGACGATTCCTGGCATTTTGGTTCTTCAGACGCGTAATATGCCGAATTATTATCTACTACGTACGTTTGATCCATTTCCAAGAGCATGTAATAAACCACTCAACAAATCTCCATCGCGTAATTACCTGGAAGCTCAATTTACGCGCGTCTTTGTTTTATTTTCTTTTTTTTTCGTGTTAACTGAGTTACGGCACAAGGCTTAGTAACAGTACAAGGCTGGCTTAGCCAAAAAAAAAAAAGTTCGCGACAGGAAATTCCTAATGATTACTATCACCACCATCATATCCCGATGATCAAGATATAGTCTAAAAATGAGGATATGAGAAACAATTAAGAATAATCCATAACTTAGCCGAATCACTCCTGTATCTCTCACAACCATCCTACCTAAGTGACATTCTAGAAAAAAGTTTCATCTCTATTTTACTATGGGCCTTCAAAAAAAACATGGTAAAGGTCGCTTGGATAAGTGGTACAAGTTAGCAAAGGAGAAGGGATATCGAGCTAGAGCAGCCTTTAAATTGATTCAATTGAACAAAAAATATGGATTTCTGGAGAGAAGTAAAGTTTTGTTGGATCTATGTGCCGCTCCAGGAGTTAGTTATACTCTTCATCTGACCAAGATTATCATAGAAAATTTATGCTGACTTAGATTCTTTTTTCCACTTTACTTTAGTCTTGGTGTCAGGTTGCTGCGGAATCTATGCCAGCAGGAAGTCTGATTGTTGGAGTGGACTTGTCGCCCATTAAAGCGATACCTAAAGTGATTACTTTCCAGAGTGATATCACTACAGATAAGTGCCGAGCTACTATTAGATCATATTTTAAAACATGGAAAGCCGACACTGTTCTACACGATGGTGCACCAAATGTTGGAACAGCTTGGGTTCAGGATTCATTTAATCAAGCAGAGCTAGCCTTACAAGCTATGAAACTTGCAACTGAATTCTTGGTAGAAGGAGGAACTTTTGTGACAAAAGTTTTCAGATCAAAGGATTACAACAGTTTGCTTTGGGTTTTTAATCAACTCTTCACCAAAGTTGAGTCTACTAAGCCTCCTTCTTCTAGGAATGTTTCAGCAGAAATATTTGTTGTATGTAGAGGTTATAAAGCACCGAAGAAGATTGATCCTAAATTTCTTGATCCTAGATCAGTATTTGCGGAATTATCAGACCCTACACCTAACAATGAGGCCAAGGTTTTTAATCCGGAAGTTAAGAAGCGAAAGCGAGATGGATATGAAGAAGGCAACTATACTCAATTTAAAGAAGTACTCGTGAGTGAGTTCATCAAAACTACTGATCCAATTGCTATGTTAGGAAGTTTAAACCGATTGAGTTTTCAGCAACCACCAAATGGCGATATTGCTCTCGCAGCACTTGATAGATTGCCAGAGACTACACAGGAAATTCGTGATTGTTGCTTGGATCTTAGAGTTTTGGGTAGAAAAGAATTTCGGAATTTACTGAAATGGAGATTAAAAGTTCGTGATAAGTTCGGTCTTGTCCCTGTTAAAAATAAAGATGCATCTAAAGAGGAAATGGAAGCTGTAGTTGTTGAGCCAATCGATGAAGAGTTGAAGATACAAGAGGAACTTCAAGCCTTAAGCGAAAAGGAGAAAGCTAGGAGAAAAAGAGAGAGACGTAGGGAAAATGAGAAAAAACAAAAAGAGATCATACGAATGCAGCTCAATATGGTTGTACCACAGGATATCGGCTTAGAACAGTCTGGGCCTATCGATGAAGGGTCCGTATTTTCTCTTAAGCCAGTGGATAAGTCTGGGGCCTTGTCTAAAATTGCGAAAGGAAAAATGGTATCGATCACGAAGAAAGATAAAGAAGAAGATTTCATAAATGGCAATGACTCTGACAGCGGGACGGAAGAAAGTGATAATGAACAAGATAAATTAGATCGAGAACTTGATGAACTCTATGAGCAATTTCAAGAACGCAAATCTGAGTCAGACTTAAAGTTTCGAGCAAAAAAAGCACGTAAGGAGCATGATGACGGGGAATGGCAAGGTTTTTCAGAAGATAATGCATCAAGTGACGATGAAAATCTGAACGAAGATAGTAGTGATGAAGATTCCGATGATGACGAACCTGAAAACCAAAAGTCTTTACTTACTAATCTAAGTAATGATAGGTCAATAACTAGCAGCGGGCTTTCTAGGAGAGCAGCACAATTTTTTAGCCAAGATATTTTCAAAGAAGTTGGTGGTATCACAGGAGATACTGATATTGAGTTAGAAATCGAGAATAAGGAATCTTCGTCAGAATCGGAGACAAATAAGACAGGAGTAGAACCAGAAGAACCAGTCGAAGAGAGTTCCGATTCTGACACAAATGAAAAATATGCTCCTGATTCTGAGAGCAGTGATGAGGACGTGAATTTTGAAATAGTCAAGAAGCCCGAAAATGAAAAAAATTGGGAAGAAGAACCTTCTAAGAACGGGAAACTTGGTAGGTTTTCAATTGAGAAATAGCTTCTCTATTTTTAAATTAATCCCTTTTTCTAGATATTGATATAATTACCGCGGAAGCAATGACACTTGCTCATCAAATTGCAACTGGCGAAAAGACAAAATATGACCTTATTGACGAAGGTTGGAATAAATATTCATTTAAGGATCGTGATGGTCTACCTGATTGGTTTCTGGATGATGAGGCCAAACACGATAAACCTCATAAGCCCATCAGTGCTGCCGCCGCCAATGCAATAAAAGAAAAGCTGCGGGCACTAAATGCTCGTCCAATTAAAAAAGTGCGCGAGGCCAAGGATCGAAAGAAATTTAAAGCCGCACAACGATTAGAGAAACTCCGAAAGAAATCAGCGCTATTACAGGATGAGGAAGGAATGACAGAGAAAGAAAAGGCTCAAAATATAGTAAAACTTATGAGTAAAGCGGCCAAGAAGAAACCACGGCAGAAGGTAAAACTTGTTGTTGCCAGAGGTGGAAACCGGGGGATTTCAGGACGACCGAGGGGTGTGAAAGGGAGATATAAAATTGTCGATGCTCGGCTTAAGAAAGATACGAGAGCAGAAAAACGATTAGCTAAAAAGAAGAAATGAGAAAATAAGCTAAAAATATCAAAATGCGAGTCTAGAAATTTTTTGAAATAATTTAAGGTTAGCAGCTTTTATTCATCAACTACAAGATAATATATTAGTGAGTGGAAGGTTGCAAGAGTCAAGATTAAAAGGTTTTTATCAAACAATCTGAGAATAACTTCAATGGGAAGAAATGAAACCATAAGCAAATTTCTTAAATTCCTATCACTCTGCTAATAAGAATTTGTTTTACTTAGTTATCCTTGTATTAGGAAATGATCTTCTTTTATTTTGTCAACTCACTTTTGGACTATAATAAAAATTTCGTCAAAAAGCGATCTTATAAGCAAATATCTCAGAGTAAGCTCTTTCTTGGGAGCTAAAGTATCACATAAAGTATACTAACAAATTCATAAGAAGGCAAATGTAATGACATGAAAAACGCAATTTAATTCAAAACGCAACCATGCTTGTTAATCCACATAACTCCCGTTCAAAATTCCGGTGCTGCGATATGTTGTATGCGTAGGCATTTAAAAACATTTTCTCGCCTTTCATCATTTTAAGTGGTCTTTTGTCACTGTCGAGGTACTTTGCAGTAACGACACCGAAATAATCTACTGCGTCCCTATTTCTGCTAAATTCCATGTTCAACGTGTGACAGGACTTTTGGATAAGCTCAATTCCATCACCTGTTGCTCCAATGGCTTTGCAGTGGCCAAATGCTTCACGTACCCAGTGAATCACACGCCCTTGTTTAATCAAATTCTCTATATGCTCACCACCAGGAATGTACAGTGAGTCGAACAAGGTACTACGCATAGCTTCAAAATGATGATCTGGAGTAATTTTATTTCCATTCATTGCTGTGACATGCTGACGTTTCGGTCCAATTGTAAATACAAACGCTTTTTCTGCAACAAGTGCTTCTTTTACTGTTAAGTACTGATCAAAATCGAACCCATCAGAAATGATAATAGCCACCGTACGGGAAGCAATTGTGGGCGAAAGTCCTAATGCTTCTCTAGTAAAGCAGAACTGGGATAATCCCTTTGACTTTTTTCCATGATTGGGTCGTGTGGCCTTCGTAGGTGTAGATGCTCCAATTTTCTCGGCCACAGCTTGAGCCAGATTTAAATCAATGCTAGTAAGGCGGGAAACCATGTTTTTACAAACTATTGGTTCATCACAATGGTCTAATTCAAATTCAGCTGCTGCTGCGAGATGAGACTTCTCTATGTCTGATATGGAATTATAAAAGAGTTGTGCTTGATTGAAATGTTCTGAAAACTTCTCTGAGTGTAAACGTTTCTTTAGACCAGCTACCTTCTCAGGATAATCCATATAGGCTCCCTCGGATACGGGCGTTGGAGGCCCAATGGATTCTCGATTCGGCCAATAATTAAATTTGCCCTTATGGATTCGATGCCGACCTTGACCATCACGATGATTATTCATGATCGGACAGAGAGGTCTGTTGATTGGCAGCTCCTGCCAGTTAACGCCTAATCGAGATAATTGTGTGTCAAAATAAGAAAAGTTTCGACCCTGAAGTAGTGGATCATCTGAAAAACCAATCCCAGGAACTATATGCTGTGTACAAAATGCTGCTTGTTCAGTCTCTGAGAAGAACTCGTCTACATTTCTATTTAATTCTAGCTCCCCGATGTATTTAATTGGTAATAATTCTTCACTCCATAATTTGGTTGCATCTAGAATATCAAAATCAAACTCATCTTGGCGAGATTCTGGGCAAATTTGAATTCCAAATTTCCATTTTGGGAACATCCCCTTATTAATAGCGGTGTAAAGATCTTTGCGATGAAAATCGGGGTCTTGGCCACATATTTTTAACGCCTCATCCCAAACAAGAGAGTGAACTCCCAAAGTCGGAGTAAAATGAAATTTTACAAAGGAGCGATTGCCAGCAGCATTTATCAATGTATAAGTGTTGACACCAAATCCTTGCATCATCCTAAAGGATCTTGGAATAGTTCTATCACTTAGAGCCCACATGGACATATGAGTTGCCTCACTATGTAGGAATTGAAAGTCCCAAAAATTATTATGTGCAGATTGGGCTTGTGGTACTTCTGTATCTGGCTCAGGCTCTACTTTTTGTTAGCCTAATGCAAATATTATTTTTAAAGTTAGAAAATACTAACTTCCGGCATGAATAATATCTGGAAATTTCATAGCATCTTGAATGAAAAAGACTGGAATATTATTTCCCACAATATCCCAGTTACCCTCTTCGGTATAGAACTTGACTGCAAATCCTCGTACGTCCCTCACAGTGTCAGCACTCCCACGACTACCTAATACGGTAGAAAACCTAACAAACACCGGTGTTGTTCGAGAGGTATCTGTTAAAACTTTTGCAAAAGTAAATTCACTAGCATTCTCAAATAACTTAAAACTCCCGAATGCCCCAGTCCCGCGAGCATGTACAACTCTCTCTGGGATCCGCTCATGATCAAACTTCATAATCTAGATCTCATCAGATAATTAAAATTAAATAAGTAGGAAAATTATTTTACTTTCTCTCTTGCAAACCCATCCTCAAGAAGCTGGGGGCCTTGACGGATTTCTGTCGAAGTAGAAAGCCAAATATCATGACTAGGATTCTTCACGCCAAAGTCACTTGTAAGCTTACTATTAGATGATGATTCCACAATTTCTTTTTCAATATCGTCTAGCTTTTTGTTAGAGGGGGTGGGCTTATTCGAGGTAGACTCCATTCTTTGCTCAACACTTTCAATCATCGTCTTTGAATCCTTGATCGAAGAGGGAATCATACTAGGGGTAGACTCTTGTGCCTTCTGAATCGTTCTCGATATCATTGCATCCATAGCCAGAATTTGGCTAATTGAATAGAGAGGATTATTATTGGGAAAACAAAAAAGAAACCCTATGCTCTCGGCACGAGTAAGAGAAAATGTATGTTTTTTGTTTCAGCTCCTGTAGATGGAAAAAAAAGAAGTAAATAGTTAATTTACTTGAGAGGATATGGGCCCTTTTTTATTACAAACATGCATCAATCAATAGCATGAAAGATATTAGTATATATCTAATCCGCTAATCTGTGATATAATGACGTCGATGAAGAAATGAATTTGTGTATCCGAATTTGCCCGCTCACATCGTCGCAATTACTTTCATTTCAATCAGCCTTGCGGGTGACCAAAGTCAATGGTTGGTTTTTCATGACAAATAAGCCACAATAGAGAGTTAAATGAGGACCGGCCATGTCATTTACTTCTGATTTTTCATCTATCATCATTTATCTGTGTTGTTGAGAAAAGATTTCTGAGGCCAAAAACATGAAATGCTAATAAGCCGAGATTATATACAATAGAAGTAAATACCTAAAGTCTAGAAGGATAATTTACACAATAACTCAAAATTGAGCTCCTTTGTGCTTTTAATGGAGCTTACATAAATCTTTAATGGGCAAAGCCAATGTTAATAAAAAGATCAAAAAAGTAAATGAACAGTTTACTTTCACTCACTTTGATTTCTAGGACTGAACTAATTGCGTATGTTTCTGTCTCAATCATCTTATCATTTTTTTTAACCTGTATTTCGACAGATGCTTTATCTTGACGTCAATGACTTTAAACTGAACAAATAAAATACTATGATTTCTGTGGCGGTCAATGGGCTACTAAGCCACGCCTTGGTGAGTGTTTATAAATGAGATATTGGCAGACGGTTGACGAGGATCTTGTGACGAAGCTATTATAATGTGTGGGTGGACCAAGAGATTTCAAAATCTCATGTCGGTAGAAAAACCGAGACATCAAAAGATAACTTCATTTGAGTGGGAGTGATGTACAACAAGGCAATTGAACTAAATATTCAGAGGGCTTATTGCTAATGATTTATCTATATTGTAATATGCATCAGCCCAATTTTGAATTCTTTTGTAGTTGCCAATCAATTGATGGCTTTTTTTTAATCCACCTCAAGACTGGCGCCAAATATCTGCAAAATATATTGGTTTCCATAGTTGGGAGTAATTAGTAGTAATTGGTTTGTAAACGAGTGAGCCTGAGGAATTTTCGAGTGCGACAAGTTCTCTTTGGAAAGTCCAAGACGGATAAAAGGTTGCGCGAGCTGCTCGTTTAGACACCCTTGTTAATTGTTTTTACATTAATTTTTAAAGGGAATGTCTACAGAAACCACCCCTGTTGTCTACATAGACCACCCCCCCTGCGAAAATTGAAGATCTTTATCCCAAACTAGAAATCAAATCCTTGGCTACATTGTGAGAATAAGAGCAAATTTTATGAACAGCATAATCAAGCATTAATTTTGTAATGTCAGTGTCTCTCCGTAATGTATGCATACAAATACATGTGCTGGCGCACTAGTAATGAATTTGAACATTATTGTCTACATAGACCACCCCCCNATGAACAGCATAATCAAGCATTAATTTTGTAATGTCAGTGTCTCTCCGTAATGTATGCATACAAATACATGTGCTGGCGCACTAGTAATGAATTTGAACATTATTGTCTACATAGACCACCCCCCCCTGCAAGAATTAAAGACTTTTATCCTAAACAAAAAGAAACCAGAAATCAAATTCTTAGCCACATTGTGGAAATAAGATCAAATTATCTAAGCAAAATTTAATAATGTTACTATAGTAACGACAGTGTTTTCCCTCAATAAGCATGGTTATGGAGCAAGATAGACATGTATATAGATAGCGGCTTTCACTTTTTTTTGACGGTAAACTGAACATTATTATTCACTTGTATTATCTTAACAAATATCAATCTCATACTTAAACGTAACAATTTACATCTTCTTGAAAGGTTGACATCATTGCACTATTTCTTCACTCACAACTGTAACATTAAGTTGTCCTTGATATGTTTTATCTATTTACCTTTCCCCAACCTATCCCTCTCAAATTTTATTTTAAAATTGTAAGTATTTGCTTGT
>QVIK01000206.1:0-27523 GCA_003957845.1 Oidium heveae
GGGGGAATTGGGGGTGGTTTATTGCTCGTATCCGTCGAAAGAGCTTGGTTTTCGTGTGATAAATCCATTGAATCAGTCATTGAAGTTGTTTATTAACTTATTGTTCCTTTTAGTTAAGTTTTGTGAGGGGAAGTTAAAGTACTATTAGGATACATAATTTTGGATCTAAGATAGCATAAGCGGTCTTGTCGGAATGACAATTGAGTGGGTCATACGATGTATTTAGGTTAGGTCACTAAAATATAATTAATTTTACAATTAATTGTCGTTCCAAGATATTTAATTCAGTGTAGCCTTTGATTCTCAAACGTGTATGCTTGTGGTTTATAGATTAGATTTACTAATGTGTTTGTGTAAGCAGTGATATTGAAAATGTTACCTGCTCGTGATTCTTTTTCTACCATTTTTCTGCCACCTCATAAGGGAAAGCAAGAATAATGCTTTAAGCGAAAGCCTGCACACACACTCCTCTATTGTCGCTTTAAACCGATAACTTGACAGGCTGATTGGCGTCTCCATGGATTTGGGGTTTACCTTTACCTATTCAGGTTAGTACGACATGGACATGGACATGGGTATCATTACTCTTGCTTTCCCCCATCCTGAGCGACAGCGAAGGGTGGGAAGTCCCACTGGTAATTGGAAAATAAACTTGATTTATAGCGCTAGCGCTCCTTTAACGCCTAGCATTAGCTCTACATAATTATAGGAATAAATTTTTTATGCATGACTTATAATCACATGTAATTAATCTTTATCTTCCATATCATCGAATTTTAAAAATATACTAACTCTCCACTGCTGTGTTGCAAGCAAAAGCCAATAGGAATGACATACTCCGGCAATAGCTCGTCTAAACCTGACGTCTTATTTGAAGCCAGTACATTTTAAAGTACTGTTTACCTATCATTAGAGAATTGAGTTGGCACTGTTCTCAACATATATCTAGAGCAAGAATACTGAGCGATCTAGTAGCAACCCGGAAGAATTTCAACTTGTACTAAAGATGCCAAAATTTACGTGCTCCTAAGTACTGAACTATTGCTTATCAAGGAGTAGTAGTACAGCACTCTGAAAATATCATTAGTGGAAGTTTAATGGTATTAGCTCGAGTAAAGCTTCCTCTGTTAGATAAATATTTGTGGAAGACTATCTCACGGCTTACAAAACTAAAGTGGCAATTGGATTGCAATTTGAGTTTACTCCATAACACAACATGCACTGATTTAAATGCTAGCTATTACACATAAACCCTTCTCATGCTTTTTCTCCTCATGTTTGATCACATTCCAACTGAACGAGAATAGCTAAGTTAAATTAGATCTACAATGGAAAAGCTATAAAAATAGCCACCCTAAACTCCCATTGACTATCCTGATGACCGAATCAATCCAACATCTTATGTAGTGCATTATGGAGCAGAAGAACTGCTGCCATTCCCAAGCTGCGTCAGATTCTGCACAAAAAGTTGCGACCTAGTCTTCTTATGTGATTCCCAAGTTAAGATAACCTATCCTAGCTGGGGTACAGGATTGGGTAGCGAAATCTAAGAACTTTCAATTTGTTTTAGATGTCAGCCCTCGAAAAGTTCGAGTTAATACCACTATTTTCAAAAACTATCAATATCTTAAGATGTCAGACGACTGAAATAAGGGGAAAGCATTTTGAAACGGGTAAGAAGGGAACTAATGCTCTCAAAGCTAATAATGACGCATGATTCACTAGGTCTTTCATGATTTTATAAATACTTTTCGATGATATCCTTTTTTTAAGGGTTGAGTGTAGTAGGTGTTATATATGTCCATTCTACTGCAAATAAGTACCTACTCTATTCGGAGATGCATCATCCTTAGCTATAAAGAAGAGGATTACCAAGGGCAGTTCAAACTGTGGGCGTTTTGCAACATAAGAATCGAAGAAAAGTAGCGGCCAAGAATATAGTCGAGTTACATTTCATTTTCCTCATGTAGGACGTTGTGTAAATTCTATTTAGACGTGGCAAAGATAATTTCAGCCAAAATTCTCATGAGATAATGTGAAGAAGCTTGTCGAGGCTGGGATCAGTGTGAAAGATTTCTAAAATGCGACTCATCTACATAAAAACGTGCGTCTAGAAGTCCGTTTTCTCTACTCCCTCAATCGAGACGGGCACTGAAATAGAAAGCTACAAAGAAGCTTGTTGAGTTGTAATATAGACAACTGATTCAATTTTTGTTTTGCCTGTAATTTTCAGATAATTGAATTGACATTATGAATGAAACTTTGGAAAAGGCAAGTCGATACTGCTGGTCACTCATGGCCTCAAAAGCAACGATTTTCAATTATCATGTTTCTTTTGTACTAGATTTAGAGTCGAAGATACTTATTTTAGAGTAATATATGAATCTGAGGACCATTTAATCGGTTTTAATGGCCTAATGAAGATAGTTGTGATGATGTTACGGCAATTTCATGTTAATAGTACTGTGCACTGAGAACAATAGAACCTTGATTGAAATCCAAGTCAAAAATTTTCGAGAATTTAGTAATTATTCCTTGGAAACAAAAGCATAGTTATAGTATTACGATTACTACTTATTGATGATAAGTTGGATTTTAATGAGGTGAACTTTCCCGAGTTTAAGATGCTAGATTTTGTTGTTGTATTTGGAGCAATTCTTACTGGGGTCCCTAGTGATTACTGGGAAGGTGCAGGACAGGGATGTAAGGATATAAGGAAAGGGGGTAAGTATTTAATGTTTCTTTATATATAAGTAGGAAAGATAAAATTATTCTCGAAAGATAATTCGAGTTTAGCAGGAAGGAAGGTGATGGAATACATCTATTTATTTGGTCGGCATTCCAGTGAAATAAACATACATATCACATAGTAAAAGTAAACAATAAAGCTACTGCTTGCACTGATAGGATGATAGGTGGCAGAGGGGTAGTGAGTTTTATGGATAAGTCAGCTAGGTGTACATTTATTGGGATTCAAAATTTTGGCCCTCATTGTATATTGACCAAGTGCAAATAGACCTAGCAAAGTTGCTGCATTCTATTGAACTACATTAGATTATTAATTTGACAGGTAACGATATTTCTAACTTACTTGTTTACTTATTTAACGATGGTCTCGAGAAAAAACCACGTGAAAGATCTACTCTGATACACTGATTTAGATTTAAAAAAAAGTCAATATAGGAACACTCTTTTATTCAGTTCTAAAAATGGATTTAGAGTTGGGTATTAAGTACCTTCCGCTTATGTGAATTTTATCAGCTGTGCTATAGCAGTCTCTAAATCAGATGACGCACAACCTTCGCCCGGTAGTCCCATAGGAGTTTGACATATGATTGAAGGAGAGAAAGGAAAGTCGAAAGTTTGTTCGTTGAACATTGGTGTATTTAGAGATGGGGGGGTTGGTTGCATAAGAAAATGACTCTCAAACGGGGTTGATGGCTGCTCACTGTACTGCGGAATTGATGAGGGTGAATAAATGAAATCTAGTTTTTCCTGCTCTGAATTTAACTGATTTCTCATAATTGATAAATGTTTTTCGGATACTAAGCCCGCTAAATCTACATTTTCAAATTCCTCTTGTTCTATCGTATCTTCCATAAAAATATTTGGAGAGTCAGGGAGTTGATTTTTAGTAAGTTTAGTATCATCCTCTTGAGTAAGCGACATTCTTCGGATTGATACTGGAGTAGCTAACGTATTAACTCCCGAATCATTTTGAGGTGGTGAATTTTTCGTTGCTAAGACTATTCGAGGTTTGGATAAGTCCATTTGTAGGTTGGATTTACTTAAATTAGGTATAGCTTTCTCGGCTTGAGCATTGTAACTATCCATGGATATATTACTAGCATCAAGTTCATGGTCATTTTGAGTAATAGTCGCGGGTAGGTATGCTTCTTCCGGCATATTTCGCGTTGAAAAATTTGAGTTTATTCTCGAGGTAATTATTGATCCTATAGGTGTTTGTTGTGCTCTTGTATCAAGCAGTTTCTGCATAGTTCTGCTGTGTGTCATTGAAGATGATAACCGTATAGATGCTTGCTCTACGGCCTCAGTAATCAGTGGATCTTTAATAGCCCTTGCGTGTTCCAATAAATCAAATAGTTCTCGGCCCAATAACTCTCTAGTCTGACAAAGTAAATGGAAATCCTTTTCCATATTAATGCTTTTAGTTTTAAGTTTTTCTTCTGCTTGCTTCCTCTTACCCCGACAAGTTCTTGCTGATTCTGCATTCCTGCATAATGCTTTGGCTTTCTTTTTTTTACGTTCTTCCTCCGTTAATATTTTTTGGTTCTTATTTGGGCCTCTTCTCCGTTTTACAACAGTGCCATCTGAGAACGTATTTGATATTCTCTTTCTATTCAAGGGTTCCTCAATAGATTTCTCAATGTATGCTTGGTCTAATTTAGATGAAGACTGTCTTGAAACCCCGGCCATTCGTGTTTGAGATAATCCATGACGATAATTTTCAGTCCGTGCTTGAACAAATTCCTCGTCATCAGAAGCTGTAAAATTCAACCAGTTGATATCCATATTGCTCCAAATATTCTGGAAAGAATTCAAGCTTGGGTGAGTTGTGATAGAGCCACAAAATGAAGTATCTCCATACTCCATTACGGTCAAGTCCTACTATGTGTCTACGTTAGACTTAAAATTTTTGTACGCTAAATTAGCAAGAGTTATTGATAGAATATTAGAAGCTTGACTCAGCCTTAAGCTAGAAGAGTATTGAAGCTCAAAGCCTCATCCTAAAGTCCAAAAGTAGAAAGCTCAATGCGTGAAGTAAACAAATAGCGAGTGATGGAGGGGCAGGATAGAGGAAGGCGAGGGTAGGGGAGGGGAGGGGAAAAATAGAAGATCATCTACAGAATAATAAGATCAACAAATAGCTTTATATAACACAAAATTTCTTTTTCATCAATTTGATAGTTGGAAATGCGATACTCACAGTTATGGCAATTTGAATTGAGACAAAGATGTATTCCTTAATGAAGAGAGTAGGCAGTCTCTTGAGATATCAATATGGTACTTCGCAGCATCTGCTTAGCAATCAGCGATTACAGCAGATACGGGTTCATATGATAGAGTTGCACTGATATCTGAGCTCCTGCTTGAAATGGGGAAGCATCCAGGACCCGTTGGAAGTTATGGCGTCGAATTGGGCAGGTGGCGGCCAATGCTAGCCAGTCTCGGTCCTACGGTATAAAATTTGAAAAGTTGGAAGAAAAACTGGAGAGCTCTTCCCTGTCATCAAGCTCGAGTTCGAGCTCAAGCTCAAGCTTAAGCTCAAGCACTGGCTTTAGCTCGTAGCTCGTAGCTTGCAGTTTGTAGCTCAAATTTATATTCAAACTCACAGCAACTTAGGGAACCCATAGTGTTCAATACAGAGATCGTACGAAGTGATCTACAAGTAGCAGAGTGATTGAGTAACTACGGCAGAGTTTAACTTGTGGATGGCCATTCTAAATTCTTCGCCAGCGCTTCATTTCTATCATTTGCCATGTATCTGTATGATAATAGCTAGCTGGCACTGAGGAAGGAAGGAACAGCGATAGAGTAACAGGGCGCGAGATGATCGGAAAAAAGGAAAAAGAGGGGAAACTCCTATAACGGAGAAAACGATCAGGCCAAATACAGATAAGAGAGAAGAAAATCTCCATTCATTTTTATCGCAAACAAAAAAGCCAAACGCTCGCTGAAAAGGGGCGGGATGAGGATAAATCTGGTAGTGGGGCTCAGGCACAAAGACTAGCACTGGAACTGGCAATCGCTAGTCCAGGAACCGCAACTTCTTGGACAGCGAAGAGATCAGTGCTGTTGAGCATAATTTGGTACTGGATCAAGAGATTAGGCACTAAATTAACATTTGAATTGACTCTGACTCTATTTGCCTAGCACTCGCTTATCGTTGATCTGGAGAGCAAGCACTAGCAAGTCACAACTTAAAAGAATTGATTCTCGAGCAAAAAAAGCTGGTCTCGGAATTGGGCTAACAGGGCAAATTCATGGAGAGGAGAGACTGAGGGCCCAATTTGCCTCGCTTACTTTCCCAGTGCTAACCGAGGGCTTGGCATTGGACTCTGTGGATGTGACCAGAGAAACATGTGTGGGGGGGGGGAGCTGTTATTGCTCTCCAATCGGATGCTATACAGGGCTTATTTGCCAATCGGACTACCAGATGCGTGCCGTCGGGTTTCACATTCTGGCGCCATCGCTTTTCAGGAATCCCATTGTCTTAGTCTCTCGGTTAAACATCTTACCGAGATACTCACGAAGTACACGGCCCGATCCCATCACTAAGGCTGTGGGTGGATTTTTCGTACGAGATAAAGCACATGCATAAGTATATGTTCGTAGGCATTCGGCGTGTATCTCAAGAATTTTTTAAATCTCGATTGAGACCAAGCTTGTGCTCCGTCCAGAACTCATGTAATCTGACAACTATTGGGCTGAAATTTGCTGATGATGCAAATTTGAAAATAATTTAGTAGAGGGTAGATCAGTGGTATATTCCTCTGTCCTCTGTGCAAGATCTGGCCAGAAGGGAGGAGAGAGAGAGAGAGAGTTTGTGTGTGTGTGTGTGTACTAGTCAGAGTGAAGAAGCTCACAGGCCACTCGTGAGCAAAGGTCTATGTGTGTTGTAGTGCGGCATGCAAGAATATTTTCGGAGATGGCCAATTGATCTCAGCTGCTCATCTCAGTGGCTCAATTTCCCCAGAGGCCACATAACGCCACAATTTGACATGTAACGCACATGAAGTTAAAAGGATAGTGGTATTATCATTTCAAGATATCGAAGGTTCCATGTGCTCTTTGGTGGGCAATATGATACATGAACGGCTTACAGTGACTCATTTGACTCACGGTGCGTGGTGAGATGACTCTACTTAAGAATCAAGCCGAAGCACTTTAGTGTAGAACTATCAAGTCAAAACTACACTGTGATATATTTCCTTGAAGACAGATACTCTCATGAAAATATGCAATAGCAATCAAAAATAAATCTCAAAATGCAACATATACATATCTATCACATCTGATCTCTTTGGTACTTCACTGGGCCATCCAACTGAGAAAGAATGTTGAAGTTTACAAGGTATGTAATTCAATAAATTTACCGAGAGAGGAAACGATTATGTTCTTTGAGTATTCATCGATACTTAGACCCCTAGATCCACATGTCATGTTTCACGCAGAAGATACAACGCTTCAAAGGATTACATTTTACTGATATTATGTTGTTATACAAAGATATCTCATATCCTATATAAAGTCATCGACTGGAACACTGTGGTGAGACTCTATAAGCATAGCGCTAAATAAATTTATCGTCTTACAGTAAGCAAGCATTATTATATCCAATTTGATATAATTAGCATTACTCAAGCTATGCTTCTGGGTATGTGGCATAAAATTCCTCTATCACGCAAGTAGCTCGGAATGATAGTTGATTTGCAAACTTCTCGAAAATTAATTTTGCTAAAAAATCTATTTATGGCACTGATCAATATTTCCAGACTCTTGAGCAAATGCATTTAATAGAAAGTTATACGTACACATACCAGTATATGTGATTTTATCATCACTAGTATATAAACGCGATTAAGCCTTTTTTTCCCCGTTTCATCCATAAAAGCTCCGCATATTGGGTCATTTGAAAAGAAAAATCATGTCTAAATTAATTTTGACCATAACCAAGAGAATGAGTACTAGGCAGAAGCACTGATGGCGTAATGGGGGACAAATAGAACAGATGATTTCTAAATATTTTTCAGATGAAATGACTACTTTTTAACTTTCGACATAGCTACAAATGCGGCATAGTATATTATATCGATCATATCTGGGGGTAAAGTACCAGTGATGTTAAATAAGAACCCCTCTTTAATACCTCTGAGCGATGATCTAAAATTAAGAACCCCGGTTATTTCCATGAAGAAAAGTTGCAATCAATTGGCTTGCTCGTTAATGGACCAATCATAGATACCCAGATCTATATTCAACGTTGCTTGTGAAGTGATCCGTTTAGAGGTTGTTTAAAGGTTTTGGTGACTCATACATGAAATATTCGGTATCAATTGACTAATTTATACATAGTCCTAAGTACGTAATTTCTACTACATAGCTACTGAATTGAGAAGGATTGGATGAGGGGGCGATGGTAAAGTTACAGTGAATAAGATGGGATTTTTTGATGTTGCGATCATGAGCTTATGAATTGGATTTGAACCATACGGGATAATCAGTAATCTGAGAAACTGTAAAGGCGGAAAGCATTCGTTGAGCACTAAACTTACCATGAGGTAGATAGAAACTTCAACAACCAAATCAAAACTTACACCTCTCCGCTATATTTGCTTAATATGTCACATTTGCTTTCCTCTCCAAAAATTCTAGTCTATAACTTCCAAGAAGACGGGTTTGCGGGCGAGCAACTTGATCATATCTACAATGAATGGAATAGGAGAGACTCACGAAATCTATAGAATATATCAAGAAAAATCGAAGAAGAAACGTCAGCTTTCGGTCAATTCATTGTAGATTTGGAAATTATAGGGGTCAGAGGTTGTCGAAAATATAAATCATGACCACCACTACCAAACGAGCTCCATTGCTGCTGTCACTAGCTTTTAGCCCTCCAAACTGTCTCTAGAACAATAAAATCGGCTTTACTGAATTACTAGATATCTATAGGCTATAAATTCTGGGTTAAGTGGGGATTTAAAAAGGCTTTTTCTTAAACCAGCATAAATGTTTCTTACAAGTGCTATGGAGCAGATATACGACTCTAAAAAAAACCCCCATAGTTCTAACAGTGAATGGCAGAAATTAAGTTTGTAAGATAACTTCGTAAGGTACGTAAGATACAAGCTTATTTTATTGGATTTGGATAAAATTTGATGGTGTTGTAGCATTTTACAAAATAATGATGGTGAACTAAATTAGAACCTGCTGGGGTATAGTTTTATTACACCTTCGAGAAATTCTTACATGTGTGGAAATTGGGGGAAACAGAGAACTGGCGAAACTGAACATTTAATTGGAGTTTTCAGTAAAGGCTCATTGAGCAGCAATTTACAGGTGTCGTACACTAGCAACTACCATCAGCATTGATATTATCTTGCATGAATTACGTCAAATGCTAGTCGACGTTTATGCATAGCATAACTGCCCTGCATTTAACAATCCCGCTTTGGGGCTGAGTCATCACTTTTAAAATCTTCATAAGGGAGCATGGGTTTTAATTTAATGATTTGTCAGCTAGGCATGGATCTATTGGGATTCCTAAAATTTTCCTTGAAAAAAAAAATAAATTTCCATCCATATGCTGGTAATTGTGTAGGAAAGGTAGTGAGATAATTTTTGTTACAGACGTTTAAAAAGGGGGCACAATGAGACAATAGAGCTACTAGAAGGACTGGAAAATATCCGATTTGAGAAAAATGTACTCCTTTGAGGATTACCGATTTGAATTTGAACAGTTCATGATAATTCAATCACAACCATGTTGACTAGAAGTTGTAAAATCACATTGATTATGTTGGTACTCATACTTAAGGATTCAAACGTTGCGATTTGCGATTTTCAAGAGTTCAAATCCACACAGAATTGCTATGAAATTCTTAAAATCTTAATATCATAAAAGATCACCATTAACTATCTTCTAATTTATGCTTAAAGTTTCGTACAGACTACCAGGTCTCTCACCCTTCTCTATCTTAAAGTTAATTTTTGTTAGACATCATTAAGGTGCAAGATATCTAGAAGGGAGGACGACAACACGAAAGATAGGCTTCTTCGATCGTATCAATGCCATTAACTAAATCATGTATTAGCCGGCGCTGTTAAATCTATCAAATCTGGTATTGTTTGACTCACCTCCAATAATCGTAAGCCTTTTTGGCAACATTTTCTTTAACTTCTGCAAGAGATGTGCCATCATCACTCCTGAAATATACCTCATTCACGTCAAAATCACAAACATATATGCCCTCCTTCACTTTATAGTGGTATACAGGACGGTCCCAACCATGGTGGAGAACGACCCCTGTAACATCAGTTAGCTCAAAGTTGAAATCCCGCAAATCCTTAAGTTGCAGATTGACTTTCAAGCAACACAGCAAAGTATCCTTTTTCGCTATCACTGCGAGCCGCTTTCAACGAGGACTTTGGTTATGTAAATTGAAATATATAGAGAGATAAAGTTGACATGATGGAAAAGGAGGATGATCAAATTCTTTACTGGCACTTTAAATAGGGTTAACTTACTCATAAGTCGCTCTTGATATTCGGTTGAGATGGGTTTAGTTTCAATAGGCTTGCTTGGGGCATTAGTTGAGCTGCTTTTAGTATTGGTTGTATCGCTTGGAGCATCCGCCATAAGTGATGTTGTTTTGGTTGTTCAAATATAACGATCAATATCCAAAAAAAATTCGAAGAAAGTATGCTTTGAGTGAGGATTCAGCTGGTATTGATCGATATTTATGAAGATAAAAATAACTGCATGAAAAGTTTATAGCCAATTGTAATATTTCGCAATTCAGTAATGTCTATTATCTGGAGATTTTAGATGGAAAAGCTGATAATAAATACACTGTCCTCTTAGCCCTAGATGGTCATTTTTCTCTTGGGCATTCCCGCTGCTCAGCTATCCTGGAGCATTTGTAAGAGATAAATGACCAATGTCTATTGATTTGATGTGATATAAGATTAGTGCTACCCGTTCATGCGCCATTCTCAATGGTCGGCTTTTATAGGACTGGGAATGCAATAGTACTCAAACTTCATAGCTGGTGTTCATACTAATTGAGGATGTTCTTAAGTTGTGAAAGGAGTCAAGGATTGAAAGTCCGATTGATGCGGAGAGTTCTTTCTGTGCTACTCTCTCGACCCCTTCAAATGTCCGGTTCTATTCTGTACCATTATGCAGTAGCGCCTCACAACTTTTTTGTATTTTATTGGAGGAGATCTAGCTGGAGAGTTCTGGAAAGAGAAGTCTCCAAGGCACTCTAATTATTCATGCTGTGCTCTGTTAATATATCACTCACTAACTATCTTTGGTACCTCCTCTGTGAGACAAATAGAAGTCCCTAGGAGGCATTGAAAGAGATATTGAGTTTAAGGACCCTACTACAAGAGTAGAGGGGACTGGAGAAAATTTGTAGGATTAGCATGTTTCCAGAAGTTTAGTTCTTGAGCTTTTCACTTTGTCTGGCGGACAGGTCGTCGATTGAATTTTATGTGGACCAGCCGACTGACAGTTTAACCTAAACTGGACTAGAGTAAATTCTCTTGGGGATCTTGATTATCCACGATGATTGGCCATGGCCTTTCTCTGTCCAATCAATGATGAAAGATTCCAAATTAAAAATAAAAAACGTCTGGCACATGGCAGCTGTCAGTGTGTTGACGGATTGCAGCTGACGGGGTATTGAACTCATGGCGCGCCCAGCAGCCTAAGCTTGTAAACACTCTTTTATCATACCTCCATCTCCCAAAATCGTCGCGATTTGATCGTGAGCATAAATAATTGAATTCATGTTTATCACTCGTGAGCAGCTCTAAAAATTTGAATAGAATTCAACAAGTACTNACCTCCATCTCCCAAAATCGTCGCGATTTGATCGTGAGCATAAATAATTGAATTCATGTTTATCACTCGTGAGCAGCTCTAAAAATTTGAATAGAATTCAACAATTACTGTAAAGCCATATTTCTAATTGACAATATCACTCCAGGAAAATAAGAAATTGGGATTTTCTTCATCAGAGATTTCTGCTCCAACACAGACAGCCCTTTGAAAGATAGTATCACGACTTGGTGAAAAAAATTAGTTATAGTTCGCAAAATCTACGGAACCATATCCATCCGTGCGTTTATTTTCTTTTTCTGGAACTACACATCCAGCGCTTTTTTTAGCGTGAAATTGTATTTTGCGATAAATCAGAAAGCTGAATTCAATTTATTCGAATGGGAAATTTATCTACCAATGATCGCTCTCCAATAACATTTGAACATTCATCGTGGTATAGTAATTGGCTCATAATCTTTGCTCACCGCATAAAATATGGTTAAGCTCAGATTACGGTGATTGCTAACCAGTGAGCCCTGCCTTAAAAGGCCAATTAGACGGCCAATGTCGCCAGTTGGTCCCAGTTTTCGGCTTTCACAGTATGTAATAATTTCTTGATGATGTCATAGTTACAAGATCCAAATTGTCTAGTTACGACGAAAGCATTACAAACTGCACGAAAAATAGAATCAGTATGAGATTGTATTTTTGATAATATGATTATAAAAAAGTGCATGTTTTTAAATTAATCCTGATTTGTGATGTGATTTCAATATGAAGAGGGATTGGATTGGAGCATAGCGCGAATGGTTTGGAAATCCTTGATCGAGTATTGGAAAAGATGTCTTTTATGACAATCATTTTCAAGGATGCCATGACTGTCTTAATGAGGCTCGAAATCAAGTCTCTCTAAATTTACTTCTGGGGTAGACTTCCCCTTTTCCCAAAAATTTGTGAGATTTGTGCCAACGTCTACCCTTCACTATCTTCGAAGGAAAAAGAAAAGCGACAAGTGAAGCTGAGGTACAAGACTCAAGAGAGAAAAATAGAATTAAAGACTGTGCTTGTGTTTATACTCAAGCAATAGGGCTGCCTTATAGTCACAAGATTGATAAGTTTTTGAAAGGTAACAAGGCACTCACCATTAAAAACAGTGACTTAGATCCATTGCACACTATCTCTGATCCGAATAAAATGGTTAATGAAAAATTTTCCCTAACACAAGAGTTTCATATTCATGAGCGGAGTCTTACAAGGTATAGATGTGTCAATGTATCGTATCAAGCAAAGTCTGACAAAATTGGCACTCAAAGAGAAGCGATAAGATCAGAGCGGATGCGCCCTGATAATGCTGCAAATTTACCATCCTCAACTAAAGAGTCTATACATTTTCTCTCCTTTAAATGTAGTTCAAAATAATATAAATCGTCCGCTTGGAATTAGGTATTGGAGATCTTGCAAAGGTATGTGGTTGCTTGAGCGGGCTTGATCCCCAAAGATATTTTAATTTCTTTCTCTATAAGATTTGGCTTATAAAATTACATGCTTTATTTGGTCTGATTAATTTCTGCTTGTAGAGGCTTTCGGTGTGCTGTATAGGAGCTAATTAAGTGGTATAGTGAGTGGTTGTGTTCGCTATATTCACTATCAGGCCCGTGTCTTAGCTGCCACTGTGTATTCTCACATCCAACAGCTGTAGTAGAAAATTGGCAATCTGTCTTCCGGTCGGCCATTTGATGCTTGTGGACCTGTAAGCTGATTTTGGATGTCTTTTGGTTGGTAGGTCTTCGCTACGTCTCCGGTACGGTTACAACTATAGATTATTCTAGTTCGAACACCATTTTTAATATTTTTAGATCGCTCGACACAAAATGCCGATATGCGCCATAATGCTCACACTTGAATCGAGGTGAACAATTCATTCCATGAGTTGAGTACAGCCTCTGGAGGCAATGGCATGGAAGTCACAGATAAAGAAGCTTTTCATGATAACTTGGCGATAGCAGAGGTAGTGCTCATGTTGAAGGGTCAGGCGTAGTAAGTCAAAAACTTTTTGCAAAATAATTATTTTTGGTACGGTTCCAGTTATAGGTTTATATATAAGATATATATCTCTCTTCTACAAGATAATATGTCTACATGTCACGTAATGTGTCTAGATTTAATTTAATAAATTTTAATCCCATATTTTTGTTATTTACTTGCCATTGAATCCGTTTGTTTAAGACGTCTATATCTTCCGTTGTAGGCCCCATTATTTGTGCTGCCCTGGACAAATCAAATGCTGCTTGGGGTTGGCATACAGAGGAAATGTATGCAGTACGGGCCCTCTGGACAACATATTCTGTAGGGTTAGTGGCTACAGAAAGCTTCTCACAGTGTGAAGTTTGAGTAATGGTAATATAGATACATTCTTCGTTATTTAAGATTGATAAAAGGGCTCCATTGAAACTTAGAGGCGTCTTAATAGTTAATTTCTGCACGGGTTTTGCTTCGAATCCAGCGTGGTCCAACTCAGTTTATTCCTTTGATTTATATTTTTCGTTGCATGCAAATAAGGTGTCATCTGTTTGAAGTGCTACGGTAGCATCATTATTAAACAGAAGGCATGCATCACTTGCTGATTCATTGAGTTTTAACTTTCTAATGTGATGATCATGGTATGTCTGGAACCAATGCGTTCCTGCCTCTGGTATACCATACAATGGTTTCAACACTTTCAAGATGACATCATTAGGAAGGTTTAGTTCTTTTGGTGGCTTTACAAATATTTCTCGTGTTAAATTTGACTTTGATTGGGTATATGCTTGACTAATATCTCTTGTATAGATTTGCAAATTCTTGGTAATAGCCATTGCCAATAGTAACCGCTGACTGGCACGTTGGGTAGTTGGGGCCTGAGTTAGAATAGTCTTTTTGTCCTTATCTTTATAGGCTTGAACAACTAAACGTGACTTTTCGAAAACTTTTGCTGTTCCTGCCAACTTAACCTGATCTACAAATCTACTGTTGAAAGTTCTGATGTCGTGTGGAACAGATGAAATTTTTACGGGCTGAAAAACTCCACGCTCAATTAATCCATCGATTTCTTTTTGCCGAGAAGTTGTGAAGTCCGGCTGTACGTCATCTGTAATATAAAAAAATTGTGCATTATTATTTTCTCTATATCTAGCAGGTAATTGCCGGTTTCTTTGTGGCCATGAGTGTCTGAGTTCTTGTTGAGGTATATTTTCGCTGTCACAATGATTATCTTGATTTTCTTGATGGGTAGAATCATCTCCTTGGCCGAAATTACTAATATCATCCTCATCATTTGGTGATTGTGATGGTTCTGTAGTGAAAGGTTTAAAAGATGTTGAATGGAATGTTGAATTTATGCCATTTTTCATCTTAATAACACAGTTTTCACCGTGCTTTGCTATCAATTTAAACGGCCCTTCCCAATTTCTATTATGGTTCCTCCAAACCAGAATTTGATCACATATAGCTATTTCAGGAATTTTAGGCCCATTTCTAGTTCGAAGTGCGCTTTGAACTTGCAGATAGGCTCGCAGCTTATTAACTTCAGTCATAGCTTTGTTTATTGCTTTGGCTCGTGTTGCAATGTTTGGAGAAGGTATATTGTCGCTGACCATCCGAAGAAATGCACCAAAGACGAGTAAAGTCGGAACAATATCATCTGGACCTGAAGTATCATTTACAGCTTTCACAGCAATTTGCAATAAAAAATTCTTGTTTTTAATTCCTGTATCGTATCGAATAACTTCATAAGCACGTCTGATGGGCTTATGGTATCGTTCAACGATACCCATAGAATTAGATGCTTCAAAAGGAACCTCTTTATATTCAATTCCTAGGGATCTAGTATACTGTTGAAATTCAGAAGAAGTAAAGTTAGTACCAGCATCATGTGTGATAATATCTGGAGGACCTAAATATATATCAATCCAACTTGTACGCAATGCTTCCCAGACTGTAGAGGATTGCATATGTGCTGGCAAACGGGCCGCTTGAAAGCGCGTTGCTTCGTCAACAATGTGTAGGACGAGGTGTTTATCAATGTACATTATGTCAGCATAAACAGAGTGATTGAAATCAATATCTTGATCTTTTAGTGTGAACTTAAATCTTAAAGGCGCCCCACCTTGCTTTTGGCAATTATTGTAATGCTTACTTATAGATTCTAATAGTTTTAAATGTCTCTTTTCGTCATGACCAGCTCTGTGTAAAAGGTGAAGTCGTCTTGCAGAGGGGTGACCGAATCGACGATGCAAAGTCTGAAGTTCGTTTTCTGTAAAATAAACAGTAGTAGTGATCATTGGACCCCATCTCAAAAAGGCATGACCAAAACGTCTAACGATAGGGATATCTTTTCCATTATCATGATTTACTATGTGATTTGTGACGTTGTTAAAATAAATTCGCTTCTGATCTAAATCTTTAAGAGAAAGAAGAAAAGAGACGTCAGCTGGAACGACATAAAAATCCAATTTACCGATTGGTGTTACAATATTAATAACTCCAATTGACGAAGTTAGACCAATCCCATATCGGACAGATATTGTTTTTCCCTAATTAATTTGTACATGACCAAAAGTTTTAACAAAAGCTTGGTACTGAGGATATCCTGCTGTAGAATATTGACTTGTGGCAGTGTCAATAATGATACCCTGGAATGCATTAGAGTCATCATATCATGTGGTAGTGAGAAAGAGCGGCACCTTTTAACATCACACGCACTGCTTTGTTATGATCTTCGAGTGAAATACCTGCTAGCTCACAGTTTCCATTGAATATACGTGTTTTGAGCTTCAAACGTTCATGAACACTTCCTGCATATTTATCGTCTTCGCTATACAAGTTGACGAGATTTGTCCAGGCATAAGAAATATTTTAATGCTTAACATCTTCTCTACCTTTTTCTCTTGTTACAGATTTTGGCCTTTCGTGGAAGTCAGTACCTTTTTGATACTCAACTGGACGGTAACTCATGTCATCGTTCGGCATTTGATCATCTGGCATTTGTTTCCAACCTTCTGTGAGAGACTTGCTAAGCTGCTGACCAATGTGTAAGCCAAATTTGGAAATAAAAAAATTCCTTGATCTTAAGAATTCGCGCAAGTATTTGAAATGTACGGTTTTTACTTTCCATGTTGTATTTACACCCCAATTCTCGAACTGAATTTTCCACATCTCAAATAAGTTGCTTCCAAATAGGTCTTCTTCCTTGTATAACTCTAAGGCATCACTGATGTATCTTTCTATCTCATAAACACTAGCTGTATTGGCCTGGTTCGAGCTCCATACTATAGGTTCAAGATCTTTTGAATCTTGTTGCTTTGGGCTAGACATTTTGGCCTTATTTATGTTGAAGCAAGTGAAAAAATTGATTTGTGATATTCTAAAGAAGGTTATATGGTGATGAATTTTATAGATTTTTAAAGAAAATTATCTGATACTAAGCTGACGAGGAATTGTCGGCATTTAACTAATTATTGAATGTCTAAGATGATGGCCCAATGCCGACTGATTGACGCAGTGGTTTAGAAGGAGATCGATAGAACGTCTTAACTACTGTTTCCAGCAGGCGTCTTGGGAGAAAAGACTTTTTTTGGATGCACCTGATCTGTGATCACTGATCAGTGTTGGTACGGTTCCAGTTATAGGTTTATATATAAGATGTATATCTCTCTTTCTTTTCTTTTTTAATTTACTGTTTAACGTCTAAATGAGTATCACGTGCTATGTACAGTTTCCTCCAATCCTATCTAGGGATAAATGACGCCAGAGCTGAGGCTCTAGAAAGAGAAGCTTAATAAAGCATTACATACCTGGTGCGAGGCGTTATATGAAACAGCCAGCACTTAATCTAGAGAGAAATTCGAAATCTAATATTCTAAATCTAGATTGATGCCTCAGCGTGGGCATATATTTACGAAGAAGTCAGCATTATGTAGCCATGTAATTAGTTTTTTTTGCCCCTTCTGGGGTTCCAAGCAAGTTAGGGACGAGTGAGCTAATAGGTCCTGGTGGACGACCATCATGGCGCCGTAGGAGCCTGCAATAGAAGAAATGAAGTTGTGCCTTGGGTGATCCACATTGACAGTATAGGTTTGCATTTTGATGATTAAAGCGAGTATGGTAGTTAGCAAAGTCCCCGTGTCCGGTTCGAAAGGCTAGTAATTGTCCTAGAGATCCTCTGTTTAAGTGAAGCTCTTTAGGTGGCAGGAGAGCAGAGTTTATATCAAGTTAAATATATGACCTGGGAGCTTTTGATGCCCACCATCTATTTCTTGAAGATTTCATCTGAGCTACTTGCCATTGTTGAAGAGAAGCTAACGTGTGTTTCTGGTTATGATCGGATAAGACCGAAGCTGCACCCCTTTTTGCCTCAGAGTCTGCAAATATATTACCGCCAATTCCAGCGTAACTAGGTACCCATTATATTTTGATATGACCCTCTGTTATGTGAGGAAGTCCGGTTCTAGTTTTCCATTTTTTATTAAATTCTAGAGCCTCTAAATATGCTGCCTGTGAGGTGAGGGTCAGCGTTTTTGTAAGAAGCCTTTTTGCTACACCTTGATTATCTGTGAATACCCAGAAATCTTTGGAGAATCGGGTTGATGGAAGTGCGGTCGCAGCTTTAATGGCTTGGAGTGCAGCGAATACTTCTGCATCCTCAATTTCCCTCAGTGTTCCTAGAGGAATAGCCCCCGATTTGATAAGACGTCCAAGTTGGTAGATTGCGAATCCCGCCCCTGCATTTCCATTGGACAGTTTGGAACCATCACAATAAATACTGGTATCATTATTTGGTATTGAGCCGAGAAATTCCTGAAAATCTCTAGCTCGTACTTGAAGTGTTCTAGCTGACGCGTCAGGGCGTAAGATCTGGTTTTGCGGTTTTTCTTCAATCTCCCAGGGAGGATGTACGATCGGGTCAATTTGCTCTGATGGTGGAATTTGTGAAAGAGAGCGAGCGAAACGGGTCAGAGGTATAGCCGAAGATTGTCTGTGAGCTCGTCTATAGAGCGGATGTCAATCATCAAGGCGGCGGGTTCTAATTGAAGCTCTTTACGATATGTTGTCGAGGGAAATCTCCGCAGGATTTAGTCCAGACTCTCTGAGGAGTGCTGAGATAGGCGTTGTTCGATATACAGGGAGTATGGCTCTTGCCGCTGTGGTGTAAACCTTTTCGAAGGCTTTTAGATGAAGGCCGACTTTATTACTAATTAACTTCTGACCTTTAACTCTTTCTTTTCCAGGCCACCAGCTTTCAGCCGCAAAATTTGCGATGGGTAATACACATGCTACGATAGCTTGTCTAGCGAGACGCGGGGGGATACCTCTTGTAGTATTTCCCAGGAAGCGGAGAGCATGTGCAACTTTGAGGGCCTTAGAGGTCTGGATTGTAGCGTGGCTTTTAAATGTGAGCTTCCTATCGAAATGCACACCTAACCATTTGAGATAGGGTCGTTCGTCGCTCTCTGATATTGTAAATTTTGTCGTTATCACTGGTGGGCTTTTGAATTTATCTTTGTGACGCCTTGAAAAGTGCATTAGTTCTGATTTGCTAGGCTCAAAGGTTATACCCTCCCGTTGACCCCATTCCAGCGCATTATTTATGGCTATTTCAATTTTTGTTGTATTTTCTTGCAGTGATGGGGATGAGTCAAGGATTGCTACGCTGTCTGCATAACCAAAGACCTTTTTGAGACCCGTCAGCCTGAGCAAGGGAGAGATATAGAGCATGAATAAGATAGGCGAGACTGGGGAGCCTTGTGGCAAACCAGAATAAATTTCTCGGGGTGGTCCAGTCTCACCATCTACTCTAATTGATATGGAGCGTTCGGTTACAAAGGAACCAATCCAATCACATAATTTGCATGGCCATCCTTGCTCTCTAAGACGGTTTACAAGCCGTCCAGGTAAGACCGCATCGAATGCTCCTTTTATATCAAGAGTCGCGACCGTTGCTGTGTGGCTCTGTACTAAAGATGTCTCAATATTATGGGTCAGACAGGTAGTTAAGTCTACTGATGACCGAAGTGGGAGAGCACCAAATTGTTGGGTTGCAAGAATTTTAAATTTGATAGCCACCCATGCCATACGTCTTGCAATCAGCCTCTCAAGTCCTTTACCTAGAACAGAGAGTAAGGCTATTAGTCTGTAAGATCTAGGAGTACTCATGTCAGCTTTCTTTGGTTTCCCAATAATAGTTACAATAGATGAGCGGAAGCATCGCGGATGATATCCAGTATCTATACAGGACTGGAAAAGGTCTGTCACCAGTTCGGTTATGTGAGGCCAAGCGAGCCGTAATAAAGCACTAGTGATCCCATCTTTACCTGGTGTCGTGTTACCGGCTCTAAGAATAGATCTTGAAACTTCTAGTTTCGTAATATTAGGGAACGGGATGGATTTTTTTGAGACTGATGGCATGTTTAGTGGGAAGTCTTGAGCATCGGATTGATTACAAAGAAGATTTTTGACAAAGACTTCTCTTTTCTCTTCCTGAGTTTGGGCGGGAGGATCATCTGGTGCAAGTGGGTTACGAAGAGGGGGGGTTCGGAAAGTGCCTTNATGATAACAAAGAAGATTTTTGACAAAGACTTCTCTTTTCTCTTCCAGAGTTTGGGCGGGAGGATCATCTGGTGCAAGTGGGTTACGAAGAGGGGGGGTTCGGAAAGAGCCTTTGGTCTTATGCCACTTTACTATATTAAAGACATCTTTTGCCTTACTAGCTTCGTCAATTTTCTTTTGGTAAAAAGAACGTTTAGCCCCCCTAATGGTCCTTCTAAAGTCCTTCCTATCAGCTTCAGTAGCGACTCCAGTGCACAGTACGTCGCGATATTTTTGCCGAGCTTCTTTACACTTCGTGTCCCACCATGGTTTACCAGTGTTGCAGACAAAAGATTTCTTTGCCGAGCTAGCGAATGAGCTTTGTAAGATACTGATTGGCTCTTCAGCTTTTTTGTCGATTTGAGGGGCTTTTGTCATTTAAGAGAGTCATATGAGATGTGCTTAAGAGAAGTAGGGACTGAAAGGTTTTTTCATCAATTGTTGAGAAGCGTAGTTTTGGTTCTGCAAAGCTTCAACGCGTTTCGAGAGTAATAGTAATGAGCACTGGTAAGTGATCAGAGGTGGAATCAAGATCATGTTGTACGTATGATGAAATACCCATCGCCAATAAAGAGTGCGTTGCAAAGTATAAATCCAGAACATTTCCCCGATTATGAGTAGGAACGTCGACTTCTGAGATTAATGTGAAGTTTTTAGCATCGAGCCATTTGTTGAGAGTTTCTGCTTGCTGTGACGTTTGCTGTGACGTAGAACCTGTTAAGGATGGCTGCCAGCTTGTATGGTGGAGGTTAAAGTCTCCAGCAAGCATGCAATCTTTCAAGGGAAAATCGCTTGGTAAGGAGAAAAGAAAATTTAGTGCAGCGCCCGGATTGGTAGCTCCAGGGGGGGGGGGGGGTATTGTATACATTGGCTATGGTTAGACGTGGATTGTTTGGTACTTTAATATTTAGAAAGAGAATATCGCTTATTCCTTGCTTAAGTGAAGTCTCTGGGCGGTTTTGCTCGAATGAAAGTCCTGCGTTCTTCTTGGTATAGGTGAGTACTCGAGGTCGGGTAGACCAGTCATCCACAGGAGTGAAGCATTCAAAAGCAGGGTGTTTCGGGTTATTCTGCAAGACAAATCTCGATAAATATATGGTTCTTGAATTAGCAAGATATCAGTATGTGTATTGAAAGCAATTTGGAGGGCGATCTCGTGTGCAAATGAGGTGTGGCCCACATTGGAGGATAGAATTTTTAGATGTGTTGGTATATCAGTCATTAATGCATTCTAGAAGGACTGATATTACGGCTTTCGTGAGGGGTTTGTAGGACCGCGAAACGGCCACGAGTTGGGGATGGGGAGGCGGGGAATAGATTATGTGTGGCTTGGGGAGTTGAGGCAGCCCCATTTATAATATAATCATCCATTTTAGTTAGTTGTGTGTTTTGTTGAATTGAGATAGGCTTGCAGTGAGCTGCTACCAATCTCATTCTGGCTGCTGAGGCTGCTTGTCGTATCTTAGCTGTTTCGGCCTTTGTGGGTAATTTTTGGTCCTTTCTGGGTCTGATTAAACACTCTAAGGAATCAGCTGGATGTGGTCCGTGGCAGTTGGCGCACTTTGGTGGACATTTGTGTTCGGTTTCCGGGGCACATGATGTATGTTCTTTTTCCACATGTTTTGTGGAGCCACAGATTCTGCAACGTTGTGGCCTAGTGCAAGATCTTTCATTGTGCCAGCCGTAACACTTACTACATTGAGGAGTCTTTGAATTCTTGGCTAATAGCTTTGTTTGGATGCGGACGCCAAACAAGGGAATAGTTTTTGGTAGTGGAGATCCTTCAGGGTATAAAACGACTCCATTTTTTTGGTAAAAGTTTTCTGAGTTATTGGGGTTCTTGCACTCAATAACATTGACCGGAGCTATGCTGGTTAAATCTTGCAAGGCTTCTGAAATAAGGGGCCCTGTAATTGTGACTCCTTCGATCGAGTTGCCATTGTATCCTGCATACGAGCGGGGAATACCAGTCAAAAGGTAAGCTAAATGGTTTGTTGGCTTTTCAACCTTACAGTCGCCAGTTACTGATAAAAATGCTTCAAGTTCACTCGTCCTCAAAATAAGCGTCTCTTGAGCGGCGGGAGAGATGGGACAGATCGTAAATCCTGTCTTGGTTATCTGTACTTCTCGTACAAGTTTTTCTTTGAGAAAGCCATTAAGTTGTAGCATTATCGCATAGGGGGAAATGCTAAGTGACGGATGTCCGGGAGGGGCTCTCACCAAGAGTCGATAATCAACTGACGACTTTTCTGGAGTCGGCTGGCGGTGTTGTTTAGTTTGATAGGGCCGCTATTGATGGCTATGGCGGTGTGGTTGATGTTGAGTTTTTTTTTGTGGGCTGTACGTGGGTTATTTGTGAAGCTTGGGTGGTTGAAGTGGATGCTGTCGGTGTCTTCTTAGCTCCAATTATTGTGGGTGTAGCAATCAAGACCTTCTTTCCAGTACTGGTAGCAGAGGCTGTCCAGGGATTAGGTTTGGCTGTAGTTGCAGCGTATGGGAAAGTAGGGCGCGGGGTTCCGTTTATATGGCTATCGAAATGTCGTCGAGCCACGGCGTTAAGATCAGCGATAAAATCGCGAAGTGTTTTGTGGAGGTGAACAGGTAGATGGTCCACGCTGAGGGCATCGTCGAGGACGTTACAAATGTTTTGGAATAGAAGCGTAGCTTCCTGGTTCCTGGTAGCAGCAGCTGATGTGGATGACAACAAAATTTCTGATAAAGTCTCCTTGGGAGGGGAGCTTTTCAATGGGGGCGGGGGACGGGGGGGAAGAGGGAAAGGGATGTTTGTAGATAATGACATAGGTGAAATACGATGTATATATTAGTANGGCTATCGAAATGTCGTCGAGCCACGGCGTTAAGATCAGCGATAAAATCGCGAAGTGTTTTGTGGAGGTGAACAGGTAGATGGTCCACGCTGAGGGGCATCGTCGAGAACGTTACAAACGTTTTGGAATAGAAGGGTAGCCTCCTGGTTCCTGGTAGCAGCAGCTGATGTGGATGACAACAAAATTTCTGCTAAAGTCTCCTTGGGAGGGGAGCTTTTCAATGGGGGCGGGGGTCGGGGGGGAAGAGGGAAAGGGATATTTGTAGATAATGACATAGGTGAAATATGATGTATATATTAGTACAATCTGTGTTGATGTGTGTGTCGAGACAATTCGCAGTATCTTCCTTTCGTTAAGAAGTACTTGTATATCTCTCTCCTACGAGATGCTCTGTCTACAATATATGATTGACCACGGACCATGTCACGTGTACAGTCAAGTCTATGAATGTCCCAACAATTATATAGCTTAATATTATTATTTATATCATTGTTTATTTCTGTTATCTTGTAAAATAATTTGGGGATACTAATCATCTATTTACATATAATAACAACATTACTGTTCATCGAAATTATTATTTACTGAATTATTATTGAACCACTACCACAATAGCAGGCATCTACATAACTTAATAAATTGACACCTCAAAAGTAAACGATTCCTCCACATTAACAAGTATCTCTCGAAAGTGAAGATACGTAGGCAATCATAATCGAGATGTATATCTGCAATATTCGAGCGTATATGAAAAGTCACAAATTACAAGTTTGGATAGAGAATTTGAATGAAAGATTTTCGTACTCTATGTTATGGGCTCTGCCCGATTCGGTTGGCTGGTGTGTCTTTCAGGCCCAGCCTTGTTTTACGAGCTAATACACGCGATCTGAAATAGAAGCTAGGTCTCAGGATCTGTAAACACTCGCTTAATTATCCTGAGAGGCTGGAGAACAGATCACCTAGAGTAGCGAAGGGAATCACAAATCACTTTGAGAAATGGGATCACTGGGGGTTGAGGAATATGTATATATCGTATTAAATTTCCCACAGTAGATCTTCATAGAAAAATATAAATCATCTTGTGGTATTGTTTACGAGCAACGTCCGTATTTACTCTTCGCCCGTCACACTCTAGGAGACTTACAAAGAAAAAATGTTTTACGAATTTTGATCACGATATTGCAAGAAATTTGATGAGATTATGTTATGATAAAGTTTCGCTATGTAACTACTTATAGATCAGAGTAAGTAAAGAGTAGCTAGCTCCCATTCCCCCCTGTGAACTGAGCTACTCTGGTTAGTTATTCTGAGGTAACTATCTGTAAAATTCTTGACCATATACATCATGGGTTCCAGTCGGATTAATTTGAACCAAATTCTTTCCATTGCCAATATGCTGGTCTATAGAGAAATTCGAATCTTGAAATCTGCCAGTTGTCGTGGCTGGGTTCCCTAAACTTTGAAAATGCATGGCATTATTATAATCTTGTGAGCTCTGACCAGGACCGAAAACTTTGAAATTTGTGTTTTGGATTTGGGAATAATTCGGTATTTGTTCAGTTGTGCTTGGAAAACAGGCATCCAAATCAATTAAATTCCCAGTGGAATTAATTATTGAATTTTCAATAATTGATTCTTCGAACAGTGAATCTAGGGAAGGGTTTTGAGTAGTGTCGGGATTTGCTACAGTGCCTGTACTCGCTTCAAGGTTAGTAATTTTCGAGTGATCATGAATATTGGCATTTTGAAAAGTTTGAGCTTCTAAGATGGATGGCTCTGGATTTGAATGAGTTATCTGATGTGATAAGTTCCCGAAGACGGCTTGCCCCGGATCTGATATTTTGAGATTGTGATTTTCAGAATTATCGGGTATTTCTTTAAACACTGCAGCAGCAGCCTGTATCTCTGCTTTGACAGTTGCGAAACTAGATTTTTCAGTACTCGAGGTTCCATCCAGTTCCTGAAAGTTAGTATTTTGCTCACTAATTTGAACAGAAGTATTTTCAGGTGCTTTATGTTTCGACCTAAGTTTGTCTAAATCTCGTGATAATGTTGCTTTACTGAGAAGCTATTACTGCATTAACTTTTTTTTTTCACATCAGCCCCTTTATCATGTTGATATCACTCACAATTTCAGTCTCAAGGTCATCTAAAGCCATATGAAAATTTTCTACGGCATTTGGCAAATTAAATGAGTTTCCCGTGTATGCATTGATCTGAGATGTTGAACTTTCTTTTCTAAATGAACGAATAGAATTTCCAGTTTTAACCAACTTCGGGAATTTTATCAGTATGCTTTAAAGTAAAGTGATCATGGCTAATTACGACTATGTTAATCATATTCTGCAGAGTTTGAATAGATTTCGTAATATCTGCTTGAGCCATTTCTAACCAAGGCTATTTATTGAATGATCTTTAGATCAAATCAGAACACTGTTTTTTACTATATCTGACGGGATGAACGACATACTAATTTAAACCAAAATTAAAAAAGAGGTTTCCTTCAATAAAATGAAGAAGATGTGATAATGATATTAATTTAGCCTTGTATTTAATCTGATCATTTAGATGATTTTTTCCATCCTGGACTCGACTATAGTTACATGAAACGTAACAACCCGTCCAACCCGTCAACTTTTTCACCCCCATCATCATCTAAACCTTAAAGCACGCAAGATTCTATAAGCAAGAATTTTTGTTCGAATTAAATTTGAAATCTAAAAAGCCGAAATATTGGATTAAATTCACTTCCACATCTTCTAGACTAGATTTTAAGGAATTTAAAGAGTCTCAATAAATCTTTCTGAGCCAATTGCTAACTTGGTTCCATCCACAGCTGAAAAGAAAAAATAATTGGATTTACATTTATACTAACTTTTCTTCACAGTCAAAACTAAAAATTAAGTTAAGTAACAAAACTCACTATTGAGTGCATAAAGCTTTATATCTTATTTTTCTTGTCGATTTAAATATTTTTTGAAGATGTTGAAGGGGTTATAAATTGGTAAAAATGATTTATTTACTTAATTTAAGGACCTAGATCGAAACCCTACATCTAATTGGACCTAGGAACTGTGAAGCCGGCAAGGATCATACTTTAAAGCATGCCTTTCTTGCTCATACATAACTACTTTTAAAATGTATTGGAGGGAGAATACTAGAAAATTATGCAGAAAAGGAAAAGACATAGAAAAAATATTTCAAAGAAACGGACTAGCATTTTTCATATTAGCCTGCGTTTCGATATTGGCTCTTAATGTCAAATTTAAGCATATTGACCTCACATACAGCTGAGGATTAGCGAGAAGATTGGCTCTCGAAGCAACCTGTGACCCGTAAAACTCTCTGAGCTTCTTTGAATTGATCAATCTATGAAGTTAGCTAGTAAAAGCTTGTGATTTCATTCCTTTTCTTAGGCTTCGCATTAATGAGGCATGAATCCTACAGCGAATAAAATGAGTAGGTGAAACTTCTTGACCATAGTTGCATATTAAGTTGGCATCATTGTGGTGGACATGGCGATGGCATGCCACAAGATCGCCATGTCCTGAATTAGTGGGATAAAAATGATGAAATTGGGTGCGAGGATATGAGATTTCCAGGGGTTTTAGAGGGCGCATTTGCAGGTCCAGGTCTTGGTGCCGAACTGGACTAATTATAGACCAACAGTTGTCAATCAAGTTGTGTCGACGTATGAGCACAAGCCATTGAAGATAAGCCAAAGTTATGCTTTCAGGTAGTAAGTCTCGTTCAGGAACTAACTGTAAAGCATTGCGAGCTTCATTATCTGCCTCTTCGTTTTCTCTGATCTTAGAGTGCCCAGGCACCTATCTTCGAGATTTGACTACGAGCTACGTTATAGAAACATTGTATTAGTAGCAGGCATGAAAGGGTTTTTCCTGTTCTTAATGCTCCCGCCACTGCTTGGTTATCTTGCAGAACAAAATTTTTTTGTAGTCTTGCAAAGAGTACAGCTAGGAGTCTCATAGTAGCTCCATATAGTTTCGTATTGAAAACCTCATCTCCTAACAATATTTCTCTTCCTCCCTCTAAAATTATATCTCCCCATTTTACATAGCCCCATGAATAGCGACCATGACCCTTAAATAACCTGACTGAATGCGTCGCGTTTTTCAGGGTTCAATCGACGCAAGCGTTGAGCGATTTTGAGGGCTTTGCTACATCCCGTCGCTACATGGTGTCTAAAGGTATATTTCTAACTAACAAATATTTTCAGTTGGGTAAACGATTTCATCATTTACGATGGTCTGAATAAGATTTTCTCGGTGACTTCCCTGGAATTGATTTACTTCAGATTATTGCCCACTCTATCAAACTATCTACCTCCTGTTATACTCTCGTTACAGACTCCGTGACTGTGCGTCCAACATCGAGGGTTCAGATGTCGTCAGCATTTCAAAAGTGCGCTCTAAAAATTTCCGCATTTCATCGATCCTGCTAGCTATAGAAATAATAGTATCGGGGGGGGGGGGGGGGGAAA